>JAMKQA010008148.1:0-11942 GCA_024699735.1 Posidonia australis | reverse complement strand
GCTAGCCCAGTCATAGTGGTCCAGATGCTCCAGATTGGTCAAATACGCTAACCAATCAGCATGAATACAGTATGCAGACGAGTCACAGAAGATCATTGCTAGCAAATCCAACAGAAAATGCCTCAGCACAAAGACCGCCTCGTCGCTGTCAGGCTCGGGGTTGGGCCAGAACTGGTCCCACTCTCTCAGCCACCCCACAATGATCATGTGTTTCCCCCCTAGGTGGCTTAGGAGGAACACGGCCTAGGTGCGCAGGAGCAAGGTGTAAGCCATGAGTAGTTTCACCTATGATCGGCTCGTCGCCGAAGGGGAGGCCTGTCAGTAGGGCCCACTGGTCGGGCAGGATGGTCAGCTCGCCGAATGGAAAATGAAAGGTGTGTGTCTCAAACCTCCACCTTTCCACCAGAGCCCGAAAGAAGTTATAGTGCCCATGTATGACTGGAATACGCAATAAGCCACCGAATGGAGACCAGTGAAGGAGAAAATCCTGCAAAAACTCGGGTAGGCAATGGAAGTGGTCTAACATTGGGGCCCAATGACACCGCATTATCTGGTTTGCATCACCAGCCTAAAATTTTAAAAACAGAATTAATACCAAGTCAGAAAACAATTTATAAAGCATCAAGGCAGGAAATTACCCTCCAAAGTCGGGACCCTCGCAGATATGATGGTCGCTTAGCAGCCGCCCCTCGAAATTGCCGGACCCCTGAAAATGCTTTTGTCAGATAAAGCACTAGATTTATCTACGCATTTTTCTTCCAGTTTGGGCTTACCTCAATAGAGACGACCGGCGTCGAACTACTGGAGGCACGTGACCTCGAAATACTACCTCGCCGTCGGGAGAAAGAACTAAACAGCGTACCCCATGAGGACTGTGGAATCACTTCCTCGGGAACTGGATCATCCTACAAAAGTGCAAATATTGCATGAAAACAGAAAGCAAGATAATGACATATGGAATCCAAACAAAGAGGCATGGCATTATAAGCAAAAACAGGTGAAATAGATGGGGGATGGCATTTAAATAAAGCATATGGCACATGGTGGCAGGCATACAGTTATGGCTCAGTGTTTCATGGAAATGTGCGATTTATATGGCAATATTTTCTTGTTTAAATATGCAAAAAGGAAACTGCAAAAGCTATCATCTTTCTTAAAGCATGGTTTAGCAATTTATTAAAGCATGTGACCAATGTGGATTCAATGCAGTTCATAAACCATACTTCAAATAGCATGAGAGATGAATCATGGCATTCAATCAATGGCACAAACAGTAGCAAGCTTTTTTTGTACCTAAACCCATTACCACTACTCCAAAATCACCACCACGGCCAACCCATTGCACATCATTCCAACCCCTACTATATGGCCAAGCCACAAACCCACCACACAACCAGCACCATCGCCTACCTACGGCTAGCCCATCTACCACCAAGATCCACCTCCGGAACCCGCAGCCTGCACCCACACAGCAAACCTTTTTTAAACCCATCACCCCCTTCCCGACCATCGTCACCATGCAACCAACCCCTCACCACCACCTCACAGCCAACCCATCAAAGCCCAACCGCGACCTCCAACTGCAACTGCAGGCCAACCCATTGCCCACCTACCGTCGAAACCCACAGCCAACACGCCACTACGGCCAGCTCCACCGGCGACCCGCACCATTACTCAGCCTGCTAGCATCTCACAGTTGCCAATCCACCAAGCCCCGCGGCTAACCCATCTTAGCCTACAACCATCACCAAGCTGCCATCCTAGCCGCCACTCGCGCAGCCCGTCGGAGATCACCAAGCCGCCAGCCATCCAAGACAAAGGGGCACACAAGCACAAAGCAAGATCAAGAAGGGAAGAGGAAATACCTCCGTCTGCGAGCCTCTGTCCAGCCAATCCTGAAGAGTACGATCCATGCCGCCGCTGCACCTAGCCGATGCGCCAGAGCCCCGCACCAGCCAAGAGCACCTCGCCGGCGCACCTCCTACGCGCCGCTACCGTGAAAAGTTGAGGGGGGTGGAGAGAATGGGAGGAGAGATGAAGAGAAGAGAAGGAGAAGAGATGGGTTTCGTATGAGAAGAAAAGCAGAGACTGGGGAGGAAGATGAAGGGGCATACATATTAAAGGGAAAGAAAATAAAAAAATATGTATGTATACATGTTGCTTTGAGATATGAAATAAAGTCAGGCAAAATAACAGCAGAACCTTGAATAGCCAAGCAGCACAAGCACATTTTGTAATCCCAGTAAGAAAGAAACGAAGAATGTCCGTAGGCAGTTATCTAGTAGGACCCTCTTATAAATAATTTAATAGTCAAGGTTCAAAATGCAAAATAACGGTGGAAACTGCATTTCTGCTCCTAGCACGTCATAACTTGCACTTCAAGAGTAGAATATACAGTGTCAAGCAATGGCCCGTAAAATGCACCAAGGGGTAATTTGCAGAAAATCCCCTGTTTCACAAAGCTGCAGAATAGTCCATAAGATGTGGGAAGTTTTGTTTGAAGCAGACGTTTGTTGATATACAGCAGAATCTCGAGTGTCACAGCACAATGGTAATTCAGCAATCAGAAGGCTGTCATGATTGGGTAATTTGCAATAAAACCCTCAAGTTTTGGACATTTGCAAATAAGTCCTCACCTTTTGCAAACAATGCCACATTCGATTGAAAATTCCAGCTAGAAGAGATTGTACATGCATCTCAGTAAGAATGCTAGTTTCTGCACCATAGCATCAGCAACATGCACATTTACAGTTCTGTCCTTCGAGGCACCATTGCCTTTTTCCTTCCTAGGGGACAGTCCAGGAATCATCGTTTCGATTTTTCAGGTTCTCCTTCCAAGCGAATGAGATCATTCAGCCTCTTTCTTTTGGATTTTCGTGGGCGCCAAATCCTGCTTGTTGACTTTGACCGGGTGGTCAACGTCATTTGCCCATTTTGGATTTTCACGGGCGCGAAATCCAGCTTACTGACTTTAACCGGGCGGTTAACGTCATTTGCCCATTTTGGATTTTCGCGGACGCGAAATCCAGCTTGTTGACTTTGACTGGGCGGTCAACGTCATTTGCCCCTTTTGGATTTTCGCGGGCGAGAAATCCAACTTGTTGACTTTGACAGGGCGGTCAACGTCGTTTGCCCCTCTTGGATTTTCGCGGGCGCGAAATCCAGCTTGTTGAGTTTGACCGAGCGATCAACGTCATTTGCCCCTCTTGGATTTTTGCAGACGCGGGATCCAGCTTACTGACTTTGACCGGGCAGTCAACGTCATTAGCCCCTCTTGGATTTTCACGGGCGCGGGATCTAGATAGTTGACTTTGACTGGGCAGTCTACGTCATTTGCCCCTTTTGGATTTTCGCGGGCACGAAATCCAGCTTGCTGACTTTGACCGGGTGGTCAACGTCATTTTTCCCTCTTGGATTTTCGCGGGCGCGGGATCCAGCTTGCTGACTTTGACCGGGCGGTCAACGTCATTTGCCCCTTTTGGATTTTCACGGGCGCGAAATTCAGCTTGTTGACTTTGACCGGGCGATCAACGTCATTTGCCCCTTTTGGATTTTGTAGGCGCGAAAACCAACTTAATGACTTTGACCAGGCGATCAACGTCATTTGCCCCTTTTTGATTTTCGCAGGCGCGGAATCCCGCTTGTTGATTTGACCGGGCGGTCAACGTCATTTGCCCCTTTTGGATTTTCGCGGGCGAGAAATCCAGCTTGTTGACTTTGACAGGGCGATCAACGTCATTTGCCCCTCTTGGATTTTAGCAGACGCGGGATCCAGCTTACTGACTTTGACTGGACAGTCAACGTCATTAGCCCCTCTTGGATTTTCACGGGCGCGGGATCCAGATAGTTGACTTTGACCGGGCGGTCTACGTCATTTGCCCCTTTTGGATTTTCGCTGGCGCAAAATCCAGCTTGCTGACTTTGACGGGGCGGTCAACGTCATTTGCCCCTTTTGGATTTTCGCGGGCGTGAAATTCAGCTTGTTGACTTTGACCGGGCGATCAACCTCATTTGCCCCTTTTGGATTTCGTAGGTGCGAAATCCAACTCATTGACTTTGACCAGGCGGTCAACGTCATTTGCCCCTTTTTGATTTTCACGGGCGCGGAATCCCGCTTGTTGATTTGACCGGGCGGTCAACGTCATTTGCCCCTTTTGGATTTTCGCGAGCACGAAATTCAGCATGTTGACTTTGACAGGGCGGTCAACGTCGTTTGCCCCTTTTGGATTTTCGCGGGCACGAAATTCAGCTTGTTGACTTTGACCAGGCGATCAACGTCATTTGCCCCTCTTGGATTTTTGCAGACGTGGGATCCAACTTGTTGACTTTGACCGGGCAATCAACGTCATTAGCCCCTCTTGGATTTTCAAGGGTGCGGGATCCAGATAGTTGACTTTGACCGGGCGGTCTACGTCATTTGTCCCTTTTGGATTTTCGTGGGCACGAAATCCAGCTTGCTGACTTTGACCGAGCGGTCAACGTCATTTTTCCCTCTTGGATTTTCGCGGGCGCGGGATCCAGCTTGCTGACTTTGACCGGGTGGTCAACGTCATTTGCCCCTTTTGGATTTTCGCGGGCGCGAAATTCAGCTTGTTGACTTTGACCAGGCGATCAACGTCATTTGGCCCTTTTGGATTTCGTAGGCGCGAAATCCAGCTTATTGACTTTGACCGGGCGGTCAACGTCATTTGCCCCTTTTTGATTTTCACGGGGGTGGAATCCCGCTTGTTGATTTGACCGGGTGATCAACGTCATTTGCCCCTTTTTGATTTTCGCGGGGGCGGAATCCCGCTTGTTGATTTGACCGGGCGGTCAACATCATTTGCCCCGTTTTGATTTTCGTGGGCGTGAAATCCAGCTTGTTGACTTTTATCGGGCGGTCAACGTCATTTGCCCCATTTGAATCTTCGCAGGTGCAAAATCCAGCTTACTGACTTTGACCGGATGGTCAGGGTCCTAGCCCTTCTCTCGGATTTCCTTGGGCATGAAATCCAGCGGCTTGACCTTTTGACGAGATGGTCAGGGTCCTAGCCCTTCTCTCGGATTTCCTTGGGTAGGAAATCCTGTGGCTTGACCTTTTGACCAGATGGTCAGGGTCCTAGCCCTTCTCTCAGATTTCCTTGGGTAGGAAATCCTGTGGCTTGACCTTTTGACCTGATGGTCATGGTCCTAGCCCTTCTCTCGGATTTCCCCGGGCAGGATATATAGCTGCTTGACCATTTGACCGAGCGGTCTAGGTCCTTATCCTTTCTCTTCTAGGTTTTCATGGGCGCGGAATCCACTTGTTTGACCCTCTAGCAGGGCGGTCAAGGTCTTTTCTCTTTCGAGTTTTCACGAGCGCGAAATCTCTTTGTTCGCCCTTGGTCCGTGCGAACAGGGCCTTCTGTTTTGCTTGACAAATGGTATGTTTATCATGCCCCTCTTCCCCTTGGGCCGGTATCCCCAACTACTCGGTTGACAACCGTCATACTGTCTGGCGATCGGGTTGACAAGACTTGATTGACTTGTCATATCCCGCCTCCTCAGGTTGATACTCTCAATAATCCGGTAGATGAGTCCGACAACTTATCATTTTCCTGCTGGTGGTTCCCTCTGTGTGCAGGAACACTTTATCTTTTGCCTTGCACTAGCATCAGTATTGCATCACCTTGCAAGCATCCATTGTTTGTTTATCATTTCAGCATCGGCCTTTGGCATCGACTCTTGCATTTGCATCTTGCCTTAACAACACGCATCCCTAACATTTAGATCAACAGTTGCATGTATTTCGCATTTGCAGTTGGCAACAAGTCATGACTTTCGGTGCATCCGCCGAATAAGTGACTTACAGCCTACAGCAAACACAATCCTTTTATAACCTCAAAATGGGGGTATCTTGTCAACCCTGAGCATCGATTTTGGTTCCTTTCGTCCCTCGACCTCACTCAGGGAGGGGCATATGTAGACATCCCGATTTTGAGGTGACTCAAAAATAAGCTTTCCAGATGTTGCTTTGGATGTGGCTAATCCTTGAATCCCATTAGCTAATCCCATCCCAAACCTACAGCAGGCCCACAACCTAACTAGAGATCCAGACAGGTAAAGGAGAGCACCAAGGTAGAGCACCAATGTAGAGCATTTAGCTAGCTCACCAAGCAGGAGCATGGCGGTGGCACATCTAGCTGGAGCACCAGGCTGGCACACCTACCTGGCGCACCACGCTGGCGCACAGCCAATTCTCAGGCTGCTGGCTGCTGGCTTTCCACCTCTCATGTTTGTAACCTTTGCCAACGAATATGCCATGGAATCTTCCCAGTCTCTTCGTTTACGAGGCTGCTTGTATTCTCTAGGAGTTACCCATGAGAAATCCCTATATAAGGACATCCATAGGCAGCTATTTGAGCCCTTCCCTTGATGATCTGAACAGATCTTATCATCTTAAGAAGATCTAGTACGAGCTATCTGTTGTTTTCTGCAATCCACT
Source organism: Posidonia australis (assembly GCA_024699735.1). Classification (NCBI taxonomy): domain Eukaryota; kingdom Viridiplantae; phylum Streptophyta; class Magnoliopsida; order Alismatales; family Posidoniaceae; genus Posidonia; species Posidonia australis. Next base: position 5,479 of record JAMKQA010008148.1, on the reverse strand, counting down.
CTCTTTTCTCTCAAGCACTCCCTTATATTTTGGAGCATTGCCAGCCCTTCCAAAGCAAACAAGGATCTCATTATCTTTGATATCTCAAGAAGGAACACCTTGGGAGGTAGGTCCTCTCTTTCCCTTCTTCTTTAATTTCAGTTCTTGCACCAAGATAAAGCATGCCTTGAACATAACATATAATCTGATTTTTTTGCAGTTTATATAAGAGATTTTAGTCTGATCTAGATTTTCTGGGGAGCACCGTCCTGGCGCACCTATAGGGCCCACCAGCGTGGCGCACCAAAGCAAAGCACCACTCTGGTGCACAATTCTGGTGCACCAGACTGGTCAGAGAATAAATCACCCTATTTTGCATCCCCATCTGCATGTTTTCCCGAATAGTTTTGAGTCTGATCCTTTCAGTGGTGATTCCTTGGTATTTCATGATTGTGCATACATGGTTTCAGCTTCAAACAATGTTGTTTTCTAAGTCGTTTTACCCTTTGGATTTTCAGTCCATGGTTCAAAATCTAGTAGGCTGATTGCACTTTGCTCCCCTATGGAGATTCTATGCATCAGCCCATGATCCTGGGACATGGCTGAACCTTGTTTTCATTCAGCATAAGTAGGATGTGGCTTTATGTGAGGCTATTAGCCCTTGAGCACAAGATCCATGAGCTTCTCATACTTGCATGTCTCTCATTTTTAAAGGATATTTTCCATTTTTACAAGGACTTTACATTGCATAACTTTCTGAAACACATTTAAATGACATTGCACTGCATGGCTTTCTGGTAATTTCCTTGGCACATCTTCTTGGCCCACACGGGAGCACATAGGTGGCGCACCAGACTGGAGCACCAGTCTGGCGCACCTAACAGGCGCATCAGCCTGTTTTCAATAGCACACAGCAGATTTTCACGTGGTTTTTAGTATGATTTCTTGCTTCGATTTGCTTTCAGTTTTCTCTGGCTTGCTTCCTAGATATATCCGACAAAACCCTTTTCTATTTTTAGCCATTTCTATGCATGTTAGATCATACATTGCATGTTGTAAAGCACGGATGAAAAATCGCTCAAAATACTAGATCCTTGATCTCATTTATGCAATATCTTTGCATCGCCACTTGACCCGATATATGAGCGATACTTCTAAGCATTAGGACACACCATGCACTCCATGCACCCTTATTTTAGCATAAGACACCACTCACTTAGCATGGCATGGCATATCGCCCTCGGGTGTACAGTAAAGGCTGGAAAGTCGACATTTCATAAGCAAACGAGAAACCTATAGAAAGACCAATTTTTCGGGCGCACGAGGGTGCCTAATACCTTCCTCGTGCGTAACAGGGATCCTTACCTGATTTTCTGGTTTATGACCTACTTTTCATTGGCTTATTTGCATGATTTATATGGTTTTCCTCATCTTCCATTTTAATAGACTAGGTGGCGACTCCCGCATTTTTATTTTATTTTTGTCGTGACTTTGCCGACCCTCGTGTACTTGGCCTTTCGTGCCAAAGTCTCGAGACTGTCGTCGGCATGGTTACAGGAACTGGCGACTCCGCTAGGGACAAAGTCAATGATTACAGATCAATTTACTAAGAGAGTACCACCTAAGGTTTTTTCATGAGTATGTCAGTCACATGGATGTTGTACCATTTAATAATGTATCGATTTAGTTGGAGTTTATATTTGATTGCTTTATTGTAGTAGACATCATTTTTTTGCAAAAACAAAGTTTACAGTTATTTTTATTCTAAATATTTTTGTTGATCTCACTAAAGTATAAGGTTGGACCAGTTGGATATGAACATATTTAGATCACTTTGCCTAAATTTCATGCTACACATCCATACTTGATTCATGTTGTTGGTTGCATTAACATTTGTAACCGTTGTCAGTTGAGTTACGCTTATAGTAATGAAAATCTCTTTGATCCTATGTTAGTATAGTTGATGGAACAAATTATGAACGGTGTCTTAGTTTAAATAGCCATTTTGAGCTCGTAAGGTTTTAATATTTTAATTGTTAATTTTATATGTGGCTCAAGTGAGAGATTGTTGAGTTAAAATCCAATTAAATGTAAGTCAATATAAAACCAATTAGAGTATTATGTATAGACTATTTTGTGATTAGGTTCATTAAAAGTATCTATTTGGTTTTGAGTTGAGCCTAGTGATATCTTAAATAGTGTGGGTTTAATGTATAGAGAACATTTAGGCATATTCTTATTTGTTGATGTGTTGAATTGAAAATATATAAAATTATAGAGTTTTATAAATATGAGGTTATAATCCTGAAAGCCTAGACTTTTACCTCTCCTCTCTCTCACTCTATCTTGAGAAAGACAAAAAAGAAAGAGATGTGTAGTGGTTTGAAAAGTTGGCTACTATGTACGTCATCAATTGCGATTTCTCTAGTTTTCAATATAGATTCAAGTATGCTTCTATGTACATTATATTTTGTAATAATTTATCATGATTCGGTCTTGAAAAATAAGATTTTAATATAAAAAATTTGGATTTTTTTTAACCTTGTTTTTCAACAACAACGAGTTGGAAAATAAAGGAAAAGGAATATATAGGCAGATAACTACCAAGCAATATATAAGGACAAGGAGAAGTTCATCACTAGTGAAAAGACTAACTCCACTTCTTGTATCAGTAATTTGGAATATGAATCTCATTTGTATGTTAAACCTTCACCACAATTTTCTCACGTTTATTGATACATGTGTAGAAATCATAGCATAACAAACAATTCCTTATCGATTATTGTAAACACCCTAATTTTGTAGACACCTAACGGCGGACCTCCCAGATCATGCTCTGGCTACGGTGGACCCAACTTGATTTTCTAAACCCAAAAACAAACCAAAACTTGTCCTAAAGCCCAAACTGAGACACCATAGGTCCAAACACAAACCCATTTTAGCCCACAAAGAGGAAACTAAAACACAAACCTAAGAATAGACCAAAACCAAAGTCAAACCTTGTAACGCCCTACATTTTCCACAATAATTTAAAACAAATTAAATTACGGGAAAATAAAAGCTAACAGAAAAATATCATCCACCAGGAACCTGTGTGTGCGGCTAGGAAACTCCAGACTCTATGCACTACGCTAACGCTCTACATGCCTGCACCTGCAAACCAAAAACACGAGGAAAACGCATGAGTGACCAAAGTCACCAAGTACGCACCCCAAAGGAAAACCGTGGGAAATAAAACCTTAATTGATTTTCTTTTAAATTCATTTCGCAAACCATTTCTCAAAACCTCACAAACCAAACCCACACCATCCAAAACCAAAACTAAGGCTCTACTAGCCCAAAACCACAAGCAAAGGCCCTCAATGGCCAGAACCACACACAATGAGTCGAGAAGTTCTGGGCCAAGCAACCAAACTCTGGCCACAAGCAGTCTATCGAAGATCAACCAACAACGTTTGCACTGCCACAATGTGCCACCCTATGCAGGAGTCGTGTCGTCCCGTAATTCACTCACTTGGAGAACCCTCACAAAGCCAACCCCTCCTTGGGAAGGTTGTCCTATCTCTCAAGATGCTACCAGCTACGGGGCACGTGTCCCACCCGCACTGGCCACCACAGGGTACGCCTCCTCACGGCGTCCTCCACACACGGTGCTCAGGAAGGAGTGTCATACCTCCACACTCGACAACACCCGAGGTCCCGAGCCTTAGTGCTCACAGCGACAACAGGAGTATCATACCTCCCCATCATGCCATAAGACACCTCAACCCGCGGACTACAACCCAAGTCTCAAGACGACAGTCAAGGAGTCTCATACCTCCAGAACCCGACATCCCTCAGCCTCAGGTATCTCGACCCCCGACCTCAACCAAAGAGTCGCACCTGACCACACAAGAATGTCGTCACTTTCCCTTGTCCTGATGACACGGTCCCACACTGTCTCGACCTACACACAGAAAACTGGGAAAACCATTTTCCAAACCTGCCAACTCACTTCTTTTGAAATCATTTTAAAAACCATTTTTATATCTTTGAAATCTCTTCCAAAACCTCGGCAAAATGGCACATCAGGTGTCTTAAGGGACCACCACTGACGGCCCGCAATTCCTCTCAATGGGACAAAACAAACCAATCCAAAAAATCCTTGGAAATCAGATTTTATAAACATATTTGGGCCCTGATTCGGCATGTCGAAAATTAGATTCGGTATGCGAAAATCCACTAAATTGGTCGACCAGAAGGATTCGGTAAGCCGAATCGATTGGGGGACCAGAACTGTCAAAAAAACAACATGCTGAATAGATTCGGCATACCAAAATTCACTGATTCGGTATGTTGTTTCTACTTCGGTATGTTGAATTCCGTGAATCCCAGAAAACAGCTTAAAACCCTATTATTCAAAATCACCCAATTTGGACCGACGATCGGACCCACAAAACCAACACCAAAAATCTCACATAAAACGTCAGATGTAGACTCTCGAGTTTACTCCAAAACCCCACAAACAAAACTAAAATCCAGTCACCATGCATCAAGATATAAAATCACAAAGGCATAAGGGTCGAAACCACCTAAAACACAACCATCGGCATAAATGCCCATAAATCCACCATAAATTCTCATAAAATTATAATAAATTTTAGGAATGTAAATTTACCTAGATTACATGCATCCCTATTAATTTTTACCATTTCCATGCTCTCTATTACAGGGATTGGAGATACGTACCTAAAACGAACCTCGACAAATCCTCTAACCAACTTCGATGACCACGACATCCACGGGGCTTCCTCAACCTCGGGGACGCAACTATGGAGCTTCCCACCACTACAGGAAAATCGACATTTAGCGAGGACAATATTCCTCGCAAAGTCCTCGGGACGTCCTCGTTAGATAGTTTAACGAGGACTTTGCGAGGAATAAGTATCCTTGTAGCTACGTAACTCGTTAAATCAATATTGCGAGGATTTATCCTCGCAATGTGCTCGTGTATATGGCACGAGGACATTACGAGGAAATATTTCCTCGTAATGTCCTCGCCGTATCCTTGTAACTCCTCGGTAAGTACTCGCTAAATATAATGCGATTGTATGGTCGTTCCAGTTTTAGCGAGGACATTTCCTCGCTAAGTGCTCGCTAAATATCGTTATGTTTGCGAGGAAATGTCCTCGCTATGTCCTCGCTATGTCCTCGCTAATACTGGGCAGTAATAAATAAATAAAATTAAAAATTCCATTAAAATACCTGTTACAATGACATTCAAATACCTGTTATAATGACATTCAAATACATTCACCAAATATACAGATTTCAAAAAAAAAATTCCATTCCATTATACATCATAAGATTTCACATTCAGTGTTTTTACCAAAAAGTAGCTAATACAACACTGAAATATCTTAATACAAGTGGATAAATATAATACAGTAGCTAATACAAAACAATATATTACATATCACTTCCTTCGGGAACCAACTTGCTTTCCTTTACCTTTTGAGTG
>JAMKQA010008147.1:0-10376 GCA_024699735.1 Posidonia australis | reverse complement strand
CTTCCGAAAATTGCTGAAACGGTATTCCGATTTTGATCGGTCGACCGAATTTCTGGAATCTTTTGATTTCTTTGAATTTCGGTGCTCCGAGCAATGTTCCGATTATTCCTGATTCGGAATATCGAATAACTTCGGTATGCCGAAATTGATATAAGCTCCAAAAAGCTTCTATCTTGGCATGTAAGTCCAAATACATGTATAATAGAATATTTTGCGTTCATAAATGCTTTTCATATTTTCTTGAGTGATTATATAACATTTAATCACATATCATTTGTTATCATCAAAATGTATTTATAGATTTTTCAACAGTACCAACTAAGGAAGAAAGTTATCTCTTGCATAAAAAAGAAGCTGAGCAACTAGGGTAACCCAAGCCTTGTCCTATCCACACATACACTCACACAAGGAGATAAGAGCAAAGTAGGCTCAGAGCTTAGGCATATCATAAAAGCCACTCACCCTACACGGCATGGCCTCCTAGCATAAATCTGAGAAGGTAGTGATGGAGGAGTGCATCAAAACCTAACAACTTAGAAAAGCACCCAAAAGTGGCAAGAGCACGAAAAAGTCGGGTACACCGTCATAGCATAAGTCCAAGAAGGTAGTGATAGGCAAGTATTCAAAACATGGTGAGACAACTGACGAATAAGTAGATGTGTTGTCATAGCATTAGTCCGAGAAGATAGTGACGGGCGGTCATCTACAAAAAATAACCTAAGAGGGGAACCCCAAGAAAAAAAAAGCCAAAAACCCTTGGGTTAACTATAGGCGCATTAAGTCCAACCACTGGTGAGCAACACAAAAGCTATAACTGACGCCGAGAGCCTGTTGAAACTTCAGTTACACCATCATTGCATAAGTCCGAGAAGACAGTCATAAGCAGGTACTCGAAATAGGGTGAGACAACTGACGAATAAGCAGATGTATTGTCATAGCATAAGTCCTAGAAGACAGTGATGGGCGGGCATCTATAGAAAGTAACCTGAGAGGGGAGCCCCAAGAAAAAAAGCCAAAAACCCATGGGTTAGCTATAGGCGCATTAGGACCAACCACCGGTGAGTGGCACAAAAGCTATAACTGACCCTGAGAGCCTATTGAACCTTAAGTCTCCTCCACTCTTCCACTCATAGGCAAGGGATAGGAAAACCCTAGAAACTCAGGGACCAAGTAAATAAGGGAGACAATAATCAACTAAGGCATGTACAAAGTCCTAATTCCTTCAAAGGCCAAGGCATGATGAAAGGGACAACTCTCTCACCTTGGATAATACAATGCAACAATGCTAAATGCATAAGAGGGAGGGTTATGGCTTCACTCATCATCAACATCATCATCAATTAGAAAAATAATCAAATTAGAAAATTCAAAAAAAATTAGAAAAATTTAAAAATCCAAAAAATTAGAAAACCAAGAAAAACCAAAAATATAATAAGTAGTGTCGTCCACCTTACGCACAAGTGAAACATAGTAATGAAACTAGAATTGGTTTGGTCTGTGATGCAACCATTGATCCACTAGGTTTCGAAGTTAAAAACGTCCTACTCAAGCGTGCCTTCATGGCTTAGGTGCATTTTGACCCACAAAGACATTGCCCTACAATGGATTTTAGAGCATCCATGGATGACTCATAATCGACGTCCACTGGACTCCAATTTTCCATCTCCCAACTAAAGCTAAGACTAATTCTCTTCACTTAATCTTAAGTATAAGGGAGAAAAGGATAGCATTACAATACTTTTCATAAGCAACTTAGCCAACCTTTTCAAGGTAAGGAAAGGAACACCCTATTGATTACTAACATGTTTATTAAGTGTGCAGGTTTCATCCCCCACCACTTGTTAGTACATCAAGCCCCACTGTGGCACTAGATCAAGTCCCACTGTGGCAGTACACAAAGTCCCACTAAGAATGGACTCCTGCATTTGGAGTCCCAACCATGTATATGGACACACAGCTCGGACTAAGAGGCAAAACCCTGGTTTAGCAAAGGAAGGGTTCACTCCCTCACCCGATTCTTTATTCATAGAACTCCTTTACTTACCAAGTCGAGTTGGGAGACGATGGTCCTTTCTTGAGAGTACTGATCATACTCGAAGACGGAAAACACTTGACCACAACAAATTGCATCCATGCATCTTGCATATGTCTATATGGTTAGGGACCACCCATACCCCACTGGCCTAACTTGCCATATGGACCATTCATTGCATCGAATGATTGGCCTTGCATTCTGCATATTGTTTGCTTGAATCATGCATCCATATATTTACTTTTCATGCATCAAAAGTGGAGCGCTGATGAAGTAATATTCTTCAAGAGTGTTAGAAATCCTTAGAACATGTGATCCTCCTAAAGCCTAATTCAAGTCCCAACCTATCCAATTCAATATTCCAATCCAAGCAAGCTCTCAAACAAGAAGCCACAAATATTTATTAGCTTTTAATTAGCTTTTCCTTTTGAACCGATGATCAGGTAATTTCCCCACAATCATCTTATTTCTACCCAATTGAAGTGTCACTCTACGTGGTTGACATGGTCTCGACACCAATTATGACACATAGCCCCAGCTTGACCCTTCCATGCCTAAGCCTTCAATATGATAGCATCATTAGTTTCCTTTTTCTTTTCGACCGACGATCAAGTAATTTCCCCATGGTCATCTTAGTTTCTGCCCCATTGAAGTGTCACTCTATGTGGTTGACAAGTCGCAACACCGGCTACGACACATAGCCCTGGTTTAACCCCTCCTTGCCTAAGCGGTCAATATGATGACACTCTTAGTTTATCAAACCACTCAACTGTGTGACCATGTATCGAAATTGAATTAGTTCATCTTCTCACCTTTTGGCTATGTGACCATGTCTCGAAACCAATAGGTGTAGACTTTTTGGAATCCGTGGTAGATCGTTTGAGAGCAAGCTCCCTATTACAAGAAATGCCCAATGAGGATATCCTTCTTACCTTAGAGCCAATCTTTTTCCAAAATCAACTCCAAGGAGGGGCATCTGTAGATATCCCATTTTTACATTTCCCAGATATCACCTAGGATAAGAATCCTTGAGGCACCCCAGATCACATGGCTAAGGAGCTTTAACTCTTTTTCTAGATTTTTCAATGGAATTTTTGTGTTTTTTTCGGGTTTTATTGCATCTCTATGGAATAAGATAAAAGATAAGGAGTAACCCATAAAAGACCAAAATATTACCCATCTGATAGGCGACAAGATAGCCACCTCTAAAATAGGCGGCATACCTAATCACCAATTCAAGAGGCGACCAGAAAGTAAGACTCCACTTGAATAGGCAGCTACAATCTTTGGCCTTCTCTCTCATATAATTTGTCATCCTCGGCCTTAATATAATATATGGGATATTTATAAATGTTATCATGATTTTTCCCATAATTATTATAAGTTCTATAATTTTCCAACATTTAAATAATATGTGTTTATCATATAAATCATTATAAGTACTAAATAATTCTAGAAAATTATTGAAATTCAGATGACTTGATAATTAAGATCACTTATCTTTATTTTTACCAAAAATGAGATTTTATGATAAGTTATCACATGTTATTGTTATTGCTTATATTTAATTCATGATAATGCTAAAAAACTATAGATAAAATCCAAAATATACACTTGATTGCCAATCTATTTTAAATCAAATACATCTTTGATTTTTCTTAAGTTTTCTTATAATTATTAAAGATTTGTTTTTCAAATCTAATTTACTTAACATTTTAAGAGGATTTTGAATTTGAAAATTAATTTAAAATATCTTTCAATTACAAGTATGATTTTTCAGAATCGATTTGGTTAATATTTGATAATAGATTCGTAATAGAAATTTTCTGATTTTAATTTTTTGCAAAAATTCCTTTTTAGTTAGTCGATGCCACATACACAGATGACTAGCCTACTTGGTAGATTTTGTACCAACTAGCTGCTGATTCACCACGTGCGTGAAATTTAAGGTGGATCATTTCGTTGCCTATGCTGGTGACGATATAATGATTCTGTCTCCTTTCCCATAGGCGACTATATCTAAAAAGTCATTCTTTTGCCATATTTTCAATTTTCATCCTGGTCCTTGATCTATATCTCGCCTTTGACGAGATCCCTAGCCCCCAAACTGTATAAATTGACCCCCTACATCTTCAACCCAAGGGGAGGCACTTCAAAATTTCTAAGGAGCCATTAGAAACCCTAGAGAGCTTGAGAAAGAGATCCTGAGAGAGAGAGAAAGAGAGAGCTTCCAACCTCTCCTCCATGTCCAATCCTCCTGTCAAAGCTTAGATCCCAAAGATCCAACCTCTTTTCGAAGCCAAAGTGTATTCTTGGAGCTCCGTAAATCGACCTCCACTTCCTCCAACCCCCACATCAAGGCACCAAGAGTGAATGGAGTATCATTTCAATTATGCATTTCTTTTTATTACATAAACCATTGCATGACATAACATAGCCCATGGCATATGCATGCGGGGACAACCCCTGGGTTAGTATTTTATCCATTTGTTCATGTTATTTTCTATTTCTTTAGATTTCATTTACTGCACTTAAAACTAATCTTGATCTATTTTTCTGTTTGTTTTGATGGGAAGAATACTACATAGGCACATGGAAGTTGCTAAGCGAGATCCTGTCGCCGACCTAGTGAACTAAGAACCCATGCAACCACATCAACCGCAATCTCCCCAAGGTACCTTGTCAACCGGCGAAAACAAATCGACAAGTGGCGATCACAAGCATTGATGAAGTGAGTGGACACCTCAACAATTCTACATCAGCCTCCAAAAATCCACATCCACAGTGACCATGGTGGCAACAACTGGTGCAAGGCACAAAAGCTCGAATGTATGAACTGAAAAGGTCACGGCAAAAAACCAAGGCCAAAGCTAAACAAAGGCATCACCACCTAGTCTATTTTGAGAAGATGATGAAAACTAGATTCAAAAGAAACAATATGCATGTAAAGAAAGGTAAAACAAGATGCAAGATGACGCTTCGTGTCGAATGGACACAACACATGAGTCATAGTGTGCCAAAGGTAGGGTAAGGACCCCTACTACACATGGGAAAGGTGTTAGGCATACCCACACGCCCAATGAATAGGTCTTTCACGGATTTGTCGCTTGCATGTATGGTTGTGTAGGCATGAAAATGCCAACTGATGTATGCCAAAGGGCAATATGCTTAAATGCATTGCAAATGCTTGCATGCTCCTTAAAGTAGGCTAAAATTCTAGATACAAGATGCTATGCAAATGTGTGTAGGAAACATGCTGGAAAGCAGATTTGAATGCAAGAAGTCAATACGAAGCAAGGAAATCATGTAGGACAACTCTCAACACTACTGTTTGTGCTCTAGATCAGGGCAAAGTGCATTGGGTATTTGCATCAACTAATTACGCCTACAAATTGTGCCTGGTATTTGTGCCCTAGAAACTCTGTAACAAACAACGAGTTCATCGCAACGATAGTAAAGTTTAAGCATTCGAATCATGCAAACGGGCATCAAGAGAGTGTGCCTAGATGTAGGAGAGCACTCCCATGGGTTAAGAGTGAATCTAGGGTGCTCGGCCTCTTCTCTCGACCTCTACAGTGCACCACCAGCGATCCTCAACTCTCACAGCCATGTAATGGACTACGAGCTCTAGGAATCTCCTCTAGGGTATCGAAAGATGGAAGAGGAAGGGAGAGGAATAGGTGGGGCTATGCTATGCAATGTAGATGAGGTGGCACATAATTCGTGGTTGACGAATCATACCTCTGTGACACTGAACTCATACACTGTCATGATGACAGTTGGCCGAAACACGGTAGTTCCTAGGCCATGAACTCACTAGAGCATCAAGGAAGATTCAGAGAACAAGTGCATGTGTAGAGACAGGCCCCATCTCGAGGTCATCCACCATCGACCTCACTCAAGGAATGAGAACCCATCACTAGTTCATGCAATAGTGAATGGAAAACGATGTAAAACCAATCAGGATTGAGCCAACGAACAAGAATTAAGTCTTGTAGATCAACAAAAAGATATGTTATGTCATAGGGGGTGGTTTGCTTACCTGTGTTGTAGGCCGAAATTCGCCTTCCGACAATGAGGACTTGCAATGGCTCTCTTCCAGGCAGCTCTAGACGTGACGGTTGAGTGCAAACAAGGCTGGGAACCAGAGGGGATGCTTGGCTACGAGAGTTGCTCTCTCTTGTTCACTCGCAGGCAGTGTTGGATGGAGGGAAGGAAAGCTCTTGCTCTTCTCTCAAGGCTAGGAATTGTGCCATGGAATCTCAGTGCAAAGTGGTGTCATCCTCCCCTATGAGCCATAGTTCTAGGAGCTTAAAACTAGAGCACCCAAGAGTCTCTAAAAACCCCCAAAAGTCTCAACCACCACCATTAGTGAAGATAGTATACAAGAGTGGCATGCAAGGTGTAACGGCTTTGGAGGAGTGGGTGCAATTTAATTAAAGGGGTTGGATGAAAATTTAAATCTTGAATGAGTGCTTGATGGTCCACCCATATCAAAGTACATGTCTAGATCATTGGTGGCCTATGAGAAGCAAGAAAATTGACATTTGCCAAGTGTGATCATGCCGACGACGGGATTTCATGCAATCATGGCACAAAACCAATAAAGTCATGGCGAAGTCGATGAATCCGAGGAAAGACACTCAACTCAAAAACACCAAAACAAGGCAAAAAGGGATAAGGAAAAATGGAGTTGCCACCTATTCTATTTGGAATTGGAAGATGAGAAAAATCGAATGCATAGAAATGCAAGAAAAATAGTGCAAATGAATCTTATTACATAAAAATAGTGCAAATGGTCATTATGGGTCAGAGAAAGGATAACGAATCTTATTACACATGGGGAAAGTGTTAGGCACCCCATGTTTTTATGCATAGAAATGCATAAAAATAGTGCAATGGTCATTGTGGGTCAGAGAAAGGGTAAGGAATCTTATTACACATGGGGAAAGTGTTAGGCACCCCATGTATCCAAGAAATCAGTCTTTCTTAGCTAATCGATCGCATGTGTGGCCAATGCTACTAAATGCTTGACTAAGTCTAAGATGAATCAATGATTGATGTCATGTTACTATGAATGAAATGAGGGGTGGAAAACGATGCAATCTAATGCTCAACAGTGCTACACGAGTTCTAAATCAGGGCTCTCGTGCGTCGATCAAAAGTACACCGTATAGTATGCATCATCACCCTACAGATGAATATTGTAGACACCCCAATTTTGTAGTCACTTGGCAACAGGCTACTCTAGAAAGATGCTCTGGTTGCAACCACCAAACCTAAACCCTAACTCCATTAAAACCCTAAACCCACAAACCGACTCAAGCCCACACTAGCCCATTCAGGCCCACAAAAGCCCACTCTGACCTAATCTAAGCAAAACCCAAAATTAAATATCAAAATTAAACAAAACTCACTTAAAACATTAAAAAACCTAAATTAATTATGTAAAAACCTTTAATCCAAACCAAAACCACATGAAATCCACTTAAATGTTGAAAAGCCAAATTAATCAAATAAAATCCACTTAAACCACTAAAAATCCAAATTAATTATGTAAAAACCCTAATTAAAACCAAAATCAAATAAAATCCACATAAACCATTTAAAATCCAAATTATTCAAGTGAAAACCCTAATTAAAACCCTAATCAAGTAAAACTCAATAAAATCCATTAAAAATTAAATCTAATTAAAAAGAAACCCTAATCCAAACAAAAATCAAGCAAAAAACAATTAAATCAAAATCTAAATCAAATCCTCAAATAGAAACCAATTAAATCAAAATTTAAATTGAAACCCTAATTAAATCAAGTAAAAATTAAATTTAAAATTAATCAAATCTGAAACTCAAACACAAAACCTTAATCCACTTAAATCTAGAAAAACCCTAAAAATAATAATACCCAAAATCCTAATTAAAATCACAAAAACCCTAAAATAATAAAATCCAAGAACCATAATCAAACTTAAACTAAATTAAACTCAAAACCCTTATTAAAATCTGAAAAACCCCAACCACTTAATTAAACTCAAAACCCTAATTAAAATCCAAAAACCCCAATTAAACTCAAAGTCCTAAACAATAAAACCCTAAATCTTAATTAAACTCAAAACCCTAATTAAAATCTAAAAAACCTTGATTTAAAATCAATTAATTAAACCTTGAAAATCAAAAAATTAATTAAAATCACAAAACCATTAAAAACCTAAATCTAAAACCCAAAATCCCTAAAAACAAAACCTAGAAAACCCTAAAACCCAAAGTCCAACTGCTAGGCCCAATTCAGCCCAATGCATATTTCATCTCTTCAACCAAAAAACTTAGGAAAGAGTCAAAAATAATTCCGACGACAGCCACCACCAGTAGCCAGCCCGCAATCTCCGACGATCCCCCCGAGTTTTCAGGCAGAATCCCTTCATCTCCTGCATAGATCTCTTACTCCTGTGATCTCCAGCGATTCCCTCCTCCAACTCACGCCCAATCCAATGGCTCCTGCCTAGCCACTGGAGGAGGATCGACAACTGGAGAAGGCTTGACCGGCATTTAAAGGGACTCGCCACCGACAGACTTGGGCCTCTTCTTTGTGTGCTTCAAACCTATAGAGGAAATCTCCCTTTTCGAACTAGCCAACCTAGCAATCCAGAGACCTACCTGAATCCTTTTACAGCTCAGAGCCCCCCCTGAACCATCGTCGGAGCTACAACCAAAGGAGCACCGCCGTCGAGCATCGTCGAGAAAGACAAAGCCACTACCCAGGTACTCCTCCCTCTTCTCTTTTAATCTCAAATAGCTTCCCATAGGCCTGTAGATCTCCCCCTTCTCCTCTAAATCATGATTTATCGGAGTGAGCAAGCCCTGTGTGCCATCTCCCTCTTCTCTGGTGGTGGGTTCACCACCACCGATGAGGCTGTTGGCCTCCTAGGCCTAGCAAGGCCCCACGAGCATCTCCTCGTTCTTCCTACTTTTCCTCCTTGAGTTCCCATCACTCAATAGAGGACCCTTAGGCCTCCTGTGTTTGAGAACATCATCGTTGTCGCTCTGCATCGTCGATCGCAGTCGTGAAGTCCACTGGAGCACTCCAGTCGCACCCCCTCTAGACCACCATGCTTGGAAGCTCCGCTGCACTGCCACAAACCTCTTCAAGCATCCACATCACCATTCTAGACCCTAATGCTCTGTCTCCTCCTCTATCATGACCGTTGTCGGAGCACACGACGGGGAGAGCACTCCAGCTTGTCCCAGTCCTTGTTGGCACCTCCGAAAGCTTTGTCGAGACACCCTAGAGCTTCCCCGACCGTCACCCACCATCCTCCTCCGCTGCACAACCGCTGGACTGTCGTCGGAGTTCGTGTCGAAGTGGAGACGCCAACGATCCACCGATGATCTTCGAAGGGGGTTTGTTTTGCCCAGGCCCTTGGGTTTTTAGATTTCTTGCATTTAGGCCCATAGATCCTTACTTTTAGGTCCTTTTTTTTGTGTTCAAGCCCTTGTAGTTGTAAATAAGATTTTGTTGCCTTTATTTTATTGTAAAAATTGCATGTTGTTCCTCAAATGTTTTCTATTTTGGTGACCAACTCAATAAATATTTGTTTTATTACATTTAAGTCCCAGAAATCATGTTTTCGTAGCAAATAAGTCCTAAAAATGTGCAAGAAGCCCCCAGAGCCTTTTAAAATAAACCTTTTGTGTGAAATTTGCATTCAGAGCCTTAACAAATTTTATAATCTGTAACCATGCCAGCGAGGATGGCCCCACACGCAGGTAGGTGGTGTGTGTGTGCCAAAGAAGCGACAAAGCCATGACAAAAAGAAGAAATGAAAAAGGAAAAAAAATGCAAAATGCAGGAGTCGCCACTTAATCTATTATGGAAGACGAGGAAAATCATATAACACATGAAGAATCATGCAGACAAAATAAAAAGGGGCTGCGTAAAACCAGAAATGCGGATAAGGATCCCTGTTACGTGCGAGGAAGGTGTTAGGTACCCTCGCACGCCCGATGAATCGATCTTCTAATGATTTCTCTTTTGCAAATGAATGTCGACTTTCAGCCTTTTGCTATACGCCCGAGGGCGACATGCCATGCTATGCTTAGTGCCTTATGCTAGTAGGTACATGATGTGTAAGGGGTGTGTCTTAATGCTCAGGAGTTTCACTCTTTATTTCGGGTCGGGTGCGTAATGCAAAGATATTGCATAAACATAATCAATGTTGCATCTGTAACCATGCCGGCGAGGAGATTCCGCAAAAGAATGCGAAATCGGTCGGCAAAATCACGTCGAAAAACAAAATAAAATGCAAAATGCAGGAATCGCCACCTAGTCTATTATGGAAGACGAGGA
>JAMKQA010008146.1:0-11608 GCA_024699735.1 Posidonia australis | reverse complement strand
GGTTCACTTAAACGTGTACTTAACGGGTCGTGTCGTGTATACACGTTAATAAACAGTTCGTGTTTGGGTTTAGTATTAAGTACACGACAATTAAATGGGTCGTGTTTGGATTTACTATATACATATATTATACACGTTTATACACGACACGATAGATACACGACATGACCCATTTGACAGGTCTAACTATTACTTCCTTATCCTTTAATTTTTACTTTGTATCCAAATTACATGAGGATTTAATTTCTTAATAAAATTTAAATGATGATCCTACAAAAATTAGGAATTGTGTACATATTTCTAAAAAAGGACTTTTAAATAAAAACTTTAATATTTTGGCCTTTTGTTCTCCTACAAATACAATATATAAGTATAATTAAATAAAAAAATGAAAGTCTTTATGGATTCACTTAAACATGATATATTTACTTGAAAATTTAGGATAAAGAAAAGAACACGACATTATAAATTTAAAACTAATTAAACTCATCAACTAGTTAAATCAAAAGGTAATTAAGTTATTCAAGAAGTACATTCTATTTTACTTCTTGAAAGTTCCACTTACCACAATATAAGTATCAAATAAATACTTAATCTACACAATAAAAATGTGAAAGCAACCAAAAAGTAATTATATTCATAACTTATACTCAATATTATAAGATTAACATCAACAACTCACACTAATTGAAGGAAAGTGCTACCATATAGACTTAGGTATAAAACGCACTCAAGTATAAAATACCACTGCTTAGCAATGAGGGGTTCCTTTCGACACCTATCCTTCTCTTTCAAAACCTCATCCTTTCATTGCTAACTTAAGCATTGAAGCATTTCCTACCAACCCACCTGTTGTCTAAAACCAATTGATCACTACAACTAACGCAACTGCCATCATCCAACGCCAACCACCAATGACCGACAACCATCGCTTCGTAAATTGGAGAAAGGGGTAGGATCAATATTCAAAAGTATTTAGAAAGAATAAGCACATCATTAAATTTTGGAAAAAAAAATCTATCTTTATTAGTTGAAAACAAATATGTTTTATGTTACTTTAAGGAAGCATAAATTAAATTGTGTATACTACTGAATATCTAAATTAAATTGCACATCTTGCATGTTCTTGTTATGGCAAAAAGAGTTTTCTAATTCATCAAACGTGATTGTAAAAGTTCATATGAATTCATCACACATTCCATAGAATATCATGTACAATATCATTTAAAATCATAAAAACAATGCTGTTAAGTGAGATAATGGGTTATTAAAAGTTATACCGGTTATTGGATATCCATATAGTCTTACTTCTATTAATGCCTACATATATGCTTGTTATCTCTTTATTGACAATATTAAATTTTATTATCCATTAACATGGTATTAAAGCCTGACCCTAATTTCCCCACCTTCTTTCTTTTCCATCACCACCCTCCTTTTTTCCCTTTTTTTTGCACCGACACCCTTGTATGCTAACATCGACACTATCAACGGTCCTCCCAGCTACCATCGAGCCATCCTCCACTCGTGACTACTCCTCCTCCGTTAGCCTCTCCTTTTGTCTTCGTCAACCTCTCCTTTCCTTTCCGACAACTCTTACAATCTTTGCCACTTATAGGCTGTGTATACCTAACCACCTATCATAGGGCTTGTGTTTTGCCCCGAATGTGCCTGTTTTATGCCAGTCGTGGCCTAATTATGTGTTGATTAGACCCATTTCCTTGATGTGCACCAGTTGCAATAGTTCTACATTTGTGTGTTTTTATGTGTGCCTCCTCCCTTGGCACATGTGTTGGTTGTTGCATGTTTCTACTCTTGTTGTGGTATTTGCACTATCATGGCTTCTATCTTTACGTTCAACCCATCTGGTCCATCCCATGATTCCTAGGTGTAAAACCTAAGTGTTACAACGATGAAGCTTAATGGTAAAGACTATCATCTCTAGGGCAAAGCATTAACAGTATTCCTCAAGACTCACAGTTAGTTGAAACACATCACAGATGATACTCCCTCTCCAAAGGATTCCACCTATGAAGACTAGTTTGCTATCAATTGTGGTGTTATTACATGGCTTTTGAATAGCATCGAGAAAACTATTGCTTCAGATGTCATATTTCTCACCCTACTAAGAAGTTCTAGGATGCCTTAAAGGAGACATATGACTATGTCAAAAATATTTCCTGGGTGTTTGAAATCTATGAATAGTTCCCTTTGTTTAGGAATTGTACACATCATTTCATGCTTTAATGGAAAGACCGGATGTTCATCAACCCCATGCCTTTGATGTGATAACTTTGCAAAAGAATCGTGAGGGTTTGGTTGTGGCTAAGTTCATGTCGACTCTTCCTTTCCAGATTGTATCTCAAGAAGTTCATGGTGTTGTGCTTGGTTCTAAGATAATTCCTTCGTTCTCCTTAACATTTGGTCTGGTCCTTTGTATTTTTACTAGGACACCATCTTTTCCTCGTCAATCAACCATGATTAACTCTACTCGTGGTTGTGCTCAGGGATGTGGCCGAGGATGCACCTTAAGGGAAGGCCACACTGTTAGGAAGTGTGATTACTGTGATCGCCCTAATCATACTACTGTCAAAAGCTAGGATTAGTTTGACAAAACAAAATGAAATTAGAATGCTACAACTGGTACTTTGGGTGATACAAAGGCCATTCCAGAATGCTACTCACGTCTCCACCTCAAGAAAAGGTATCTCTGTAGGACAGCTCTTGAATTAGAAATTCTTGAACATCTACCCACACAAATTTGCCTCGTTTGCCAAATCTTCATTCTATTACATTCTGTTTCAATTACAAATACTAGGTTATGTTCTGTACTTGGCAAAGGAATTGTTCACACCTCTTATGCTCTATAACCTTTTTCCCTTATCACTATACTTTTCAAGACTTGATATTAAGGAAGATGATTGATTTAAGCCATGAATGTGATCGTAGACTGTACCTACTTGTTCATGATGATGTTCCCATAGGTTTGCTATTTTCTATTTGTGTAGGAATTGTCTCTCACTTGACATTAACGTCTTAACCATTCCTCTCTTCGTAGGGTTCAACAAGCTTTACCATGGTTGTCATTTAAGTTTCTTGAGTGTGAATCATGTCAATTAAATAAACATCATCATCTTACCTCATTAATAGGATACAATCCTCCATTTTGTCTGGTACAGTTCCGTTTTGTTAATTGTCCTGAAGATATTTTGTTTCATCTTCCTTTTTATGTCTTTGGGTGTGTTTGTTATGTTCAAAATCTTTCTCTTTGTCTTGACAAACTTTCACCTAGTCTTGTCAAATGTATATTCTTGAGGTATTCTCGGACTCACAAGGGATATCGTTGTTTTCATCTAACTACTTGATGTTACATTATATGAGCTAATGTTACCTTCAATGAGTCCACACCACTTTATAGGCCTTCTTCCAACTCCGAGTCTCCTACTATAATTCCATTTCTGATGGTAACAATAGTACTCTTGTGCCTTCCACTCGCCATTACAGGTCTATTCTTGTCACAGACAGTAAACTCCTCCACATTCATCACTAGTTAATTCCTCCTCTACATCGGTAGGTCCAACTCCTTCTGATTTAGATATCTCCATTACTCCTCGTTGGGGTAAGTAATCCGTAATTGCTTGTCCTATTTCTCATTTTGTTTGTTATGATCATCTTCATCCTAACTTTCGTCAGTTTGCCTTATCTGTATTATCTATGTCTATACCCAAGAATTACAAAGAGACAATTACTATTCTAGAGTGGAAAGCTACCATTAAAGAGGAAATGCAAGTGTTGAGGTCACGTGGTACATGAACTCTAGTTCCTCGTCTAGTGAATGCTTTGATTGTTGATTATAGATGAGCTTCCACCATTAAGCATGAACCATACAGCTTAGTAGATTAATACAAAGCACACCTGATAGCACGCAAATTCACATAAACATTTGGTATTGATTATGTTAAGACCTTCTCTCCTGTGGTCCGACTGAATTCCATTCATGTATTACTCTCAATCGCTATGAATTAGTCTTGAGTAATGCATCGACTGAACGTTAAAAATGCCTAACTCTGTCTGTCATTATCTTACAGAATAAATTCTAATGGAGTAACCTACAGGTTTTGTTACACAGGAGGAGAATATTGTCTATCATCTCATATGATAAGTTATGGTCTCAAGCAAAATCCTAGAGCATGGTTTGACAAGTACAGTAACATTATTATGGCTGTAGGCTTTAAAAGATGAGTAGTTGATCCCTGTATTTATCAAGAGATGCACTACTAACAGTGTTGTACTAGCTGTATATGTTATACTTTTGATTGATAATGATACAATAGGAATCATAGAGACCAAGGAATATATGAGGAAACATTTTGTTACAAAAGATACAGGCAGGCCTACATACTTTCTTAGCATTGAGTTCACTTATAGCAAAAATAAGATGATGTTATCATAGAGAAAATACATTCTTAATCTTCTCCAAGAGACAAGACTCTTGGGCTATAAACCAAAAAACACCCCTATTGATCAAAATCCTGATTTTTGTATCAGTTCCTCTTAGTTGTTTGAAGATGTTGGACGATATAGGAGGTTTATTGGGAGGTTTATTTACTTGACTGTCACTCGTCCAATTCAAATGCAGTTAGGCATGTTAATAAGTTCATGCATGAACCTCAAATGGTACATCAGAAGGGACACTACATGTAGGAAAAAGTTCATACACTAAAATTGAAGCTTATTCTGATTCTACTTATATAGGAGATAAGGGAGATAGAAAATCTACATTAGGTTATTATACATATGTTAAGGGAAATCTGATTACTTAGAGAAACAAGAAACATAATGTAATATCCAGGTCCAAAACAAAAGCTAAGTATAGATCCACAACGCAGATTACTTATGAAATGATTTGGCTTGTCTCTTTTAATAGAGTTAGGTGTACTAGTGTAAACTCCAATGCCTATACATTGTAATAACTAAGCAACCATATTTGTTGCTAGTAATTCCATTTTCCATGAGAAGACAAAGCATATTAAAATAAACCATCACTATGTGAGAAACGCAACTATAAAAGGGATCATCCCAACTCCATAAGTTTCATCCTCTGACCAACGTGTCGATATCTTCAGCAGCAGTCTAGCCTTAGGTGTCTTTGAGGTTCTTTGTAACAAACTAGCATGACAAATATATATACTGAAGGGAAGTGTTAAGTAAGATAATAGATTAATAGTAGTTATACGAGTAATTAGATATGCATATAGCCTTACTTCAACTAATACCAATATATATGCTTGTATCCCTTTATTAACTATAAAGAATTTTATTATACTCCAACAAATACCTTAGCACTTTGATTCAGTAGTAGGGAAGTCGAAACCAGAGAGGGAGGTAGAGTCAGATAAGGAGGTTGGATAACTAACGGAGGGGGAGGCAACAGTGAAGAACTGGGGAAGGAGTCAGAATTAACTTTAAACAGTGGCTGCATACCTTAAATTGCTAGAGTCTGAATACTATCACCAATAGGGTTGGCAATGGATCGAATCTGGACCCAGGACCCGTGGATTTGGACTCATAAAGTATAGATCTAGGTCCTGAAAATAAGACCCATGGATCCGTGGACCTAGACCCACTAGATTCCCTCATTTACTTGGTTGGGTCTGGATATTTTTCTGGGTCTAAAAATACCCAGATTCGTGGACCTATGGATTCAATTTATATATAATATATTATAAGTTAAATATGGAGACTAATGTATAATATTTACATTATATATATAATATATATTATTCTACTCTTAAAACTC
Source organism: Posidonia australis (assembly GCA_024699735.1). NCBI lineage: Eukaryota > Viridiplantae > Streptophyta > Magnoliopsida > Alismatales > Posidoniaceae > Posidonia > Posidonia australis. The sequence continues at coordinate 5,808 of JAMKQA010008146.1, read as the reverse complement.
ATTCTCTTTAAAGTTTAAAATTTATGTAGTGTATGTACATTGATAGAGAATTGTTGTATGAACATTGATAAAGCTGATTTGTTGAAGTTGGATATATTTATTTATATGTTGTTCAACTATCAATGGTTCATGATATTATTCATGTTATATATTTATTTATAGTTGTATTTTATTCATGATGTATGTATATTGATAGAGAATTGTTTAACCCATTTATTTACAATGTTTTAAGTTTAATTAAAAATCTACTTTCTTCAAAAAAATGAAAATAAGTTGAAAGACCCATTAAATCCAGGACCTGGACCAGACCCATTATCTTCATGGGTCTGGACCTAGATTTAGGTCCTAATTTTAGAACCCAGACCTAGACTCGGACTTGGACCCCTGAAATAAGATGGACCTAGGTCTAGATATAAGTAGACCCGACCCAGACCCGACCCGTTACCACCCCTAATCACCAATAACCATACAAGTACCAATTAGTGCAAGCACAAGTAACATTTGCTACAGCACACAGTGCTTCTCCCACAATAACCTGATCTTAGAGCCCATACCAGTGCCCAGTCCATCTCTTTTATAGGCTGACAGTTCCTCATCTGCTACCTGACAGTTGGACAAAATCCCAACTCAAACAAGCCTACAGATCAGAGAATATAGAGCAAATGTGCCCCCTTCAACGTTGTCATCTGCTTGCAGCACAATGAAAACATACTTGAGCAGAGGAACAAGTGTAAGTTTCCAGAAGACAAAGGAGAGCAGCCCAAAGATGTCATCAATGGTCTTTAAATGTTGTATGTCCTTCGCAAAGTGTTCTTGTAAACATACAGAGGTGAGGTGCTCAAGTCGCCATAAACAACCCCAAGGTCGTGGTGCACTAGCACTAAAACTGACCTCCACAAATCCCTCTGCAAGCAACCAACCATAACAAGAAGTCACCACGATGAGAAAAAACAAGAGAAACCCAATTCAAAGCTCAAACTAAAATTCACAATCAACCCAAAACAAAGAAGGAACCTTGATGAGATTAGTGAAGTATGCAGTTTCGAGATCCATGAACAGAAAATTCAAGTTCTAAGGATACCCATTTGCTTCTCAGATGCTAGAGACGATCATACTACCCAGAATTCTGCAAACAACAGCAATAAAAAAGACAATAGCAATGTGAAACAACAGAAACAACACCCAAAACTCTGAAGAAAAAAAAAACAAGGAGAAGCGACTGCAACCTTGAGGACATGACTGCAGTGGCCAGCTCAGGTATTGAGAAAAATACTACTATGTACTAAAGGTGGGAACAAAATTGACCAAAGCCCAGAAGTAGGAGAAGGCCTCCCTCGGTCAGGAGCTAAATGTTCTTGATGCTGACAAGTCAAACGTTAAATCATAATTTATTTCTGAAAAATGAAACAATTTAACTCAATTACTATTTCTCACTAGCTCGGTGGTTAATCATCAACTATAATTATAGATCATCGAGCAGTCTGACATGTTCATCTCTTATCTTTTCTTCTGTTTCTATTTTTTAAATATTTCTGTGATGAATATGTGGCATAAGTCTATAGGCAAATATAATTCCAAAAAAAGGTTCAACCTCATAACATCAAGTGACACCTTGCAAAGGGAGTTTGTAACCAAAAAGAATAGGTGAATAGTTGTGCCCTTCAATAGAGACTAAAAAGGGAATGTAATATTAAACTTCCACTTCAAAATAAAATATGAATCTGCAGAGCATTTTGAACTTTGATTTAGAAAAAAAAAAATCCAAGCATTTGTTCCAAATTTTTTATTGTCCACAAGTTTATGTATTATTGTTGATCATACAAAGGTATGATCATTCAGGAGAACCACTTCCAATCGACACTTCTAGCAAACAAGAGCATATGCTGTAGAATTCCTTGGATTGCCCATATAGGAGCAAAAATCATTCAACCAAAAGAAAACCTAAATACAAGATGCAATTAACTAAATAGCTTTATTCCACTAAATAGTAAGAATAGAGATCGTTTCACACAAACATACAAAATCTACCACAAGTAAACAACCATGCATGAATTTTAGGTCGTTGAGAGCACCGAAGAGGCGAGAGCGTATGCGGAAGAAGCGAGAAGAGGAGGTTGTCGTTTTACGGCGACGGAAGGAGCAGGCGGAGAAGGTCATCATTTTGCAGTAGCAGAAGGAACAGGCGGAGGAGGTCGTGGTATGGTGACTGCCGAAGGCGCGGATGGCGTAAATGGGATTTGGGAAGGAGTTGGGGATGGTGGTAGGAAACTAGGGGATTGAACAAATGAGAGCAGGATTTTGGGAGAAGAGGGCTGGTCGTGAGAAACGAGGAAAAAGGGTACAGTATGTGAAAATTTATCTAAATTACAAGGACGTACGGAGGAAACTCACCACTAAGTAATTTAAAATATCAAAATTGTATAAGTTAGAGTAAAAGATTGAAACTAAAATACTCAATCGAATCGAAGTCTAAAAATGTTACAGACTTACAAATGTCAATAACATCTGCAAAAAATTACATAAGTTTCTAAGTTTCATTGTCTTCTCTACCACAAGTACAACAGAGACAATCGGTGTGTTAGAGCCAAACGCTGATAAACCAATGGAAGAGGTAATAAACTGGGCTACTAAACTTACCTAGTCTCGATTCCAAACTTACTGCATATCGTCCAAAGCTTGGGCAAGCTCCTCACCATTGTTACCTGAAAAGGAATCCTCTCTTCAAAATTTAATCAATAAAATAATATCAGAGATGATATGTTCAAATGATTTGAATTTTGATCTAAAAATTCTATTATTTCTTTCCATCCAGATAACCCACAAGATAGCTGGAACAAGTAGATTCCACACTAAGACATGATTAGAAAATTTAGCAAACCTCCTCAACAAAAATACGTCTCTCAGATTAGTGCTATGAAAATTTAAAACATTAGACAGAAAAAAGGACCATATTTGAAGTACAATAAGGTAGATCAAGATAATATGTGAAGTGAATTCACAACTATAATCACAAGAGAGGCAAGAGAATTGTCCCAATCACTCTTTTTTCGTGAGGTTTTCCTTAGATAATTTCTTATCTTGAATTGCCATCCATAGAAATAACTTAAATTTAATCGGGATTTTAGGTTCCCACGTTATTTTTGAAAAAGTATCTAAGGCTCCCATCATTTGAAGAGTCATAGCAACTCCTTACAAAGTAGGATTTGTTTGCAGTTAGAGCCCAAGCAATAATATTAAGATCTTCATTGAACTGTAAATTACTATCTCTAAAAATTTATCAAGATGACTTTGTAGAGACTCAAAATTAATAATAGAATCCCTCTACACTAAATATTTTCCTAAAAGATAGTATTATCTCCGTTGTTAATCAAGAATTTAGAAAATATATTCAAAATTGGCAAACTCTTCCTGAGTATCATTCATAAAGGAGAGTCACAAGGACATACATTTAACAAAAGCACCAGAATTATTAAAAGAAAAGTATCTTGATTTAACAAATTCTATCCATTTGAGATTTGAACTATCACTAAGCAATTGCCACAATAGTTTATATTTAAGAGCAATATCTAAATTTTTAATATTGATAATACCAAACTTATTCACTAAATGTCCTTGTTAAATCCAGAAATTCTAGTAATACATCTAAACACAAAACAAAAACAAACACCACCTTACTAGACGTGAGAGCATTAGTCCACTTCTATATGCATATACGTAAGAGCATTTGAGCAAAAGACACAGGAAGTAGTAGGAGGAAGAGGAGAAAAAAGATATCCACCTTCACCATAAAGTTTGGAGGCGACAAAAGCAACCCATATCTGAAACAACGATGAAAGCACCTCATAACCCGTCGCCTTTTGCAAAAGTCCCTATTAGGGAGCCTGTAATAGCTGAAGATAAAAGAATGGTTTGTTTTTCTCCTGAAGAAGTTTTTTTTTTGAAATCAGTAGATATATATTTTTTCTCCTTGCGGTCCGTGAAATTCGAACCTGAGAGGGAAGTGTGAGTTCCACTCTTCTTAACCAACTGCACCACAATAGTTGGTACTTTCTCCTGAAGAAGTTGGAAATATGTCTGTAACTTCACCCCTGACAATCGTTTACAGTGGATGAAAGTAAGACATATCCCACCGCCTATTGTAGAAGTCCCTATTAGGAAGCTTCTCATAGTTGAAGGCAAAAGAATGATTTGTTTTTCTTCTCATAAAGTTGGAAATATTTCTCCAACTTTTGTTTAGTGTCTTATTAGTAAATTTACATCTAGGAGACTACCTTTAATGGACGTTACGAAGAGTGTTTTTACTTTCGAAGATGAATTTTTTCCTATTGCTATTAATCAACGACATGTGATGATAAGATTCCAAACAATGAGGATTTTGTTAAAGCATATATTATGCAGCTTTGGGTTGTGATGGTAAAGCACATGAGAACATTTTGGTGGTCTCCGAGGTTCAAGCTAGGAACTAAATCATTATAGTGTCTGTGTGAGTTAGGCTTCCAACATTGCCGGCACATCTTCAAGGGCCTGTCCATTGCTTCATTAAGAGGTAAATTTTCTGTACTGATTCTAATGTTGGTAAATTTTGTAACATACAACATTAATCGAACTTTTTATCAATAGCTACTACCAGATAATTAACTAAGCTCTACCAAGAAAACTAATCAAGGTTAAGAGAATACCTTCCCCGAGAATCTACATATGTGACTAGTAACTCCAATTATGTGTACTAGATTAACCACAACTTTGTACCCAAAAAAACAAAGATGAGTGACCATTGAAAAGGTTACAAGGTCGCCCAATATGTGTCCAACTACATTAAAACTTTAAAAATAAAAATGCCAAAACTAACAAGAAAGAAGACATGTTGCAAAGCTTTATGACAAAAAAGGCAATTTTTACAGGTCAAGATAAATCCTTTTCATTTACATGTATGTATATTCATCAAACCACTTTCCTTGCAAAATAATTTCATTTTCCTTTTGAAAACCAAATCACATGGAAAAATCCAACATCAAACCATATAAAATCGTCTACAAGGCAAATTGTACTAAAACCAACATCAATTACCATATATATATATATATATATATAAAAGAAAAACATTAGTTACATATTTCCTCAAATTAACTTATTTAAAGGAAGATTGATAGGGAATGTTGGATCTTAATCTAACAAATATACTTAAAACCACCTATTTTGAAGTAACACCACTAGTTATTTTTTTTTTAGAGAGAAATTTTTTCAATAATTATTTAATTGCATTTATGTGTGGTAATTATTGTTTGTGGTCCATATTTGTCAATTTCCACAAAAAAATATTATTTCCATTAGTTATTAAGGCATTCTTAATAGGGAAAGTTTAGTTTCTTACCAAAACAATATAAATTTTATTTTCGAATCGCATTATGTTTTTAATGGTTATTGCATTTACAAATTTCTAATCTCATTTTTATTTAGTAATATTGTTTACAATTAGTATTTGTGACCGTGCCCGACCTGGAGGGAGGGGTGGAGAGGAGATCACAGCCATGCCAGGATGGCGAAGGCGCAAGGATAGGATAGGAGAAAAAGGAAAAGGAAAGGAGTCGCCACCTAGTCTTTTAAGGGAAAGACGAGGAAAACCACAACAGAATGAATGCATGGGATGCAGATGGAAAGGCTGGATATCTGTTAACCAGAGGATGGGTAAGGATTCCTATTACGCACGAGGAAGGTGTTAGACACCCTCGTACGCCCAAGAAACTCGGTCTTTCTAGTCCAAATGCTTGCTAAATGTTTGATGAATATTTGCTAAACCTGGATCATGCT
>JAMKQA010008145.1:0-13186 GCA_024699735.1 Posidonia australis | reverse complement strand
GTGCGCCACCTTGGTGCGCCAGCCCTGCTCACAAATGTCTGATTTGGGCTCTGGCTAATGGGTTTGGGGCTCGGTTTAAGGGCTGATCGCATCCAAAGCAACATAGGGACACTCATTCCTGGGTCACCTCAAAATCGGGGTGTCTACAATATGTAACTTATATGTTCATTATCATGAAATACTTTTACTATAAGATATAAAGGAAGACCTGAAACATCTTAGCAATTAAAAAAAATTAATAATTACTGAGTAACTAGGTATCGTGCCTCAATAAGTATTGGTATTCATAAAAAGGTGATTAGAAGAAAAAATAATAATATTTAATAATCACGTAGTAACTAGGTATCGTGTCTTAGTAAACATTGGTATTCACATAAAAAGGTAATTAGAGGATAAAAGAGAAAAAAAAAAGTCTTATCTTTGAGACCTTAACTACTCGAGTAATTAAGTCTGTAGGGGTATCTTCACATCTGGTGACCTAAAATCATCTGATTTAGGATCCACTGACCTAAAACTCGCTAAATTAATAACTAAAAATAAAGTCTAAGAAAGCAAGACATCGGTAAATGAAATAAAATTGCTAAGGTGGTAAGATTGGACTTGAAGACCCATATTAAGGTCTATTTTACAAATACAAGGTACCTATGAGTAATTTTTAATAAGATGATATTAAAAATAAGATGGACTCTTTATAATGACAATATAAGGGTTTTCAACAAAGGTTAAACTAAAGGATTAAAGCACTAGGGAACTTTGGGTCTTTTTAGTTGAGTAGGTTAATATAGACATTGTAGATTTTTCCTTTTCTTTATTTTTCACTTTATTTATTCCTTGACTTCTTTTCTTTTAGGATTTTGTGGATAGATCTGTTGCAAACCCTCATGAAACACCACTCATTCACTAAGACAACCTAGGAGTTTAAAGGCTTGTTGTATAAGCTAAGTGCAATTGCGATTCTTGTGAGAGTAAGTTAAGATTTCTTATTTTTCTTATGTTAGAGTCAATTTTACTCGAAAACTAGCAAAAGATAAGTATGAGAGTATTTGATGAGTTCATTATTATTGCATATTTCATGTTCTATATTTATCTATTTTATATATAAATAATGCTACTCGAGATATTTTGTGTAAATTTTGTAGAAATCTAAGGACTTGAAAAGAAATGGAAAAGAGAAGAAAGAGAAAAGAATAAAAACTAAAAAGAAATTCAAATTCAATCAAACATATTTTAAAGTCGAAAAGAAAAGACATTTTAAAAAAAATCTAGAACTACATCAAAGAGTCAAATGCACATTTTCCATGCGTGTCATTACTGGGAACAATATCAGCTAACGAATTAACTAAGTTAGAGCTCATCTCGACTAATGTGAACACCTCTCAGGCGCCCGATTGAGCAAAAAGCACCTCTCAAGTGTCCATGAGTGATATTTTTGACTCAATTTTTAGTTGTTATGATCTTTAATTATAAATATCTTGTATTTGAAATTAAAAATTAAATTTTATACTCAAATTTGTCTCCAATGTAAGGAAGTCCTTGTAAGTCTATAAAATAACTCCTTGTGTAGCAATGGAATCATATTTCACCCTTTAGACTTAGTCTTTTTTTCTTTTGTTTTAGGAAATCTTCAAATTCCTCTAATGCAATCTTAATTTTTATTAATATAAGTTCATTTTTCACCTTAATTATGTCGTGCACTTCTCCTTTATTTTCTATTTTGATATTTTTCGTTATCATACTTGGCTAAATCATTAGTTTTAGGGTAAAAATAAAGTTTATATAAATTAGGATATGTGATCATGTCTTTTTCTTTCTCTTTATGCTTAATACTATGATTATGTAGGCTGAATGTATATTACATAAATCAATCATAAAATCGAAAACTTTGATAAACTAATATTGAATTCATCTTTTTAATGTATACTTAGGAAAGATTTATTTGGAGGTTGTGTGTATAATCGCAGTTCTACCATATATCATTTGATTTAATTTGATTTATGTGTTTTTATTCCTTGACTTGATATTCTATGATACATTGCATATAGTTTATACTTGTTAGGACAAAAATCATTAAATCAAGTTATTTAGATCAATAGGGAGGACAAAAAAAATATGATCATGCATTCTCAACTTCATGTGAATAGATTCAATACCCTAGATTTTAGTTAATTTGATTCCTCTCTAAAGTTTAAATAGCTATGTATTCATTTCTTTTGATAACATCAAATCCTTCTCTTATTTCTTCAATAATTAATAATTAATCTTCTTCTTTTTTAACTCTTTTCTTAATGGAATCGACCTATACTTGTCAACGTGCTGCCTTGTACATCGTACACTTGTGGTTAATTAAAACATACTCGTCTCCTTTTCAGCAAAAACCTTGAACTCCTTAGACCTATCAAATGCCTTTGCTTTTTGAATAAGAAAAAAAAACCTAACTCATACGAGTAAAATCATCAGTGCTCAACAAAATATACCTACTCTTGTTCAAGAAAGGTATTTTTATTGAGCCACATATATCTAAATGTACTAACCTTAATGGAACTTTAGCTCTCCATGCCTCTGCTGTTAGAAATGACAAACGATGTTGTTTTTCAAAAACACACCTTTCACACACACATTGTGAATTAATCTTTCAATACTTGACTTGATTTTCACTGCAATAGTACCTTTGCCTGGTTCACAAAATCATCAATGTCATGAAAAATGCTTCTTTCTCACATGGTTACTACATCCACTATCTAGAAATCAAACATCAGCTTTACTTGCTTTTGGATTTAAATAAGCAAGAAATAGATTACCTTCCTCTTGTTTTTCTTATGCAAAATTTGCTTGTTTTTTCTTTTCTTTCGTAGCATTACCTTGCTGCTTCTGCTTATTGCAACAATAAGCTTCAATGTGCCCAAACTTGCTGCAATGATACCATTGCTTATCCCTATAAGACTTCTTTTTATTGTTATTATCAGTGATCTCTAAAGTCTGACAACTAGACTCACCTCGACCTCGGCCTCTTCCTCGACCTTGGCTTTGACCTCATCCTCGTCCATGAAAGCTACCTCGACTACAGCTCTTTCCACATTCACTTTTCTTCTCTTTGCTAAATATCTCTACCTTAGACTGAAATGCAGTCTCCTTGTTCTTCTCAATAGATCTGTTCATCCTCACTTCATGTGCTATCAAAGAACCCATTAGTTCATTAAAAGAATAAGCAGTAAGGTCCTTTAATTCTTCTATTGCAGTAACTACATGATCAAGCTTAGTAGGAAGGCTCTTCAACTCCTTCTCTGTTATTTTTTGGTCTGTGACAAACTTACCATAAGTTCTCATTTAATTTATGATGGTAGTCACTCTACAAAAAAAGTCTTAGACAGACTCATTCCCTTTCATAAATAAAGTCTCAAATTCTCTATATAGAGTTTAAAATTTCACAGTCGTTACCATATGCATATCATCTCCATGAAACTCTTGTCATAGAGTCACCCATGCCTTCTTTGATTTTGTGACATTTGCAATCCATGAGAAAGTGGTCTCCATTACTACTTGTTGCAGCATCAGCAGAGCTTTTGCATCTTTCTTCTTGAACTCACTCACTTCACTTGACTTCTCAACATCAACATATCCATTTTCTACAAGATCCCATAAATATTGTGAAATGAAAAATGTCTTCATTTTGATGCTCTAGAGTCCATAGTTTTCTTCATTGAAGATGGACACCAGGGACTGTGAAAGGTTGAGTGTATTTATACCATTCGACATGACAAACAATAGTGGTTTCACCTCTTCCAGAATTTAGATTCAGCAAATACTTTCACCACAGCATCACCCAACGCGACCGAAAACCTTGCTCTGGTAGACTGATACCACTTTTGTTGGAAACAAAAGCTGCAACACACACACAATAGAAAGGATGGGCAAAAAGGCAATAACTCTCATTCATAAACCACGAACTACATCAAACCTTTTTTTTTTTTTGCGCCCACTACAACACTCATACATCTCCTTTAAATAGAAAAACAACCGCAGTCATGCACACAAACGTAGCCCATGAGAAATGGAAATGGACGTGTACTACCATGTCTCCAGTAACATCACATCTCCACAACAAAACAAGAAGATCAATTCAAACCTACAGACTCATTCAAACAAATGGAATAATAGAAATAGGTGACGTGTTTTGCATCACACATCATCGGGTGCCTCATTACCGACGCTTTGTCAACTAGACAGTGTCTACATCAGTTCTACATTTCAATAGATCCTATTTGTTTACCATGCAATGCTCAATTGGAGGAGTCTACAACTCACCTTTTCATATCATGCAGCTATGTGAGGCGGTCCTCATTCGCTTACCTAAAGATTTCCAAAATCTGCAAAGCTCTTTTCGACATTGTGCACCACTACCTCAAGTTTTTCATCCAACAATCTGATACTTCACTTCATGCTAAGTTACTTATGGGTGCTTTGAAAGATTTAGAAAGTCAAATGCAATCTCATTTTCAAGCTAGACTTGCCTCCGTCATCTCAATTATTGGCTTCTCAAATTATAACAGATTATTAAATAAAACATAACTCATTCAGTACATAATTGTTACTCTATTTGAAGGATTATGGATTCCATTCTTAATAAATGTAGAACTTTTGAAATCAAAAAAATCATGGTGAACTTGGGTTCAATTATGTGGCTTACCTCTTGTTAATAGGACTCTTAGTTCTAGGTTTCCTTTTTCGTGTTTGTATATAGTTTGGACTAAAGCTCATTTTTTGGTCTTTGTAATTACCAAGCTTTGGCCCTCTTATTGTTGTGTCTTTGAAACACTTTGGGAAAAAGAAAAGCCAATTTGTTTCGTACAATTGTCTGTACCCTTACTACTATTTGTATTAGTAAGACTGCTAAGCCAATTTGGCAAAAACAAGAGGTTTCTTGTGTCAATATCCTTACTTAAACCTCTATCTACATCAATACACCTACTAAAAAGGTATTTATCTTAGTACTCTCGTTGTCCAATTTATTTTATGTTGATATTTCCAGTTAGTCTTGACTTCAACTACATTAGACATAGCCGTTAACACAATTGAAAAAGACATTTTTATCTGTGACCATGCCAACCCAGGGGTACGACGCGGAGTCGCGTCAGAGGAAGGAGATCACTGTCATGCCAAGATGGCGAATGCACAAGATAAGATAAAAAAAAAAAAAAGGAGTCGCCACCTATTCTTTTAAGGGAAAGACGAGGAAAACCACAAAAGATCGAATACATGAAATGCAAATGTGAAGGCCAGATGTCTGCTAACCAGAGGATAGGTAAGGATTCCTATTACGCACGAGGAAGGTGTTAAGCACCCTCATACGTCTGAGAAACTCGATCTTTCTAGTCTGAATCGCTTGCTAAAGGCTGGATAAATGCTTGTTAAGCCTAGATCATGCTCTAAACATGTTAATATGAATACCAAGACAAAACCGGATGGTTATGCAAGATGGTATGCGAAACCTACGAAGAAATCCACATGAAATGACAAAATCACAAAGTATGACACGACAAAGAAAATCACATGAAATGACGAGATTTTTGTAAAGAACGTCTCGGAAAACCATATTGATATCAAGAAGATAAAAAGTAGGGTCAATCCAAATCCTCGGAATCATGTAAAAAGTTGTGAAAATCAAAGGAGAGAAATAATATGCAAATGGGCCAATGTGGGCCTTCCGGTCAATTAGTGTACGCCCTCGGGCGATGAAATCCAAATCAAATCAAAAATCTAAAAGGTAGGATTAAAGCAAATCAAATCGGATATGGGATAAGAAACTCTAAAGACAAAGTGAAGAAAGAAATCCACGAAGAAAAGGCAAGAGATGCAGGCTCGTTAAATAGGAATGCAAATGTGAGGAGAAGTAATATGAAATGCATGGATAAGTGCCTAAATGTGCAAAAATTCTAAAGAATGGCTTAGACAAGGACTATGCAAGGCTAGGTGCAAAAATTGAGATGCATGCTCATGAATTAGAGGCACTGGAGCAATTTGGTCATTTTCCTAGTCAAATGTGATAAATGCTAGAATGGGAGTGATGCATGGTCTAAGTTATGTCAAAATGTGTGTCAAATGTCCAGAAGATGTTACTTGTAAGAAAACATGGAGAAGAAAAACAACAAAATGAGGTAAACACAATAAAGAACAAGCATATGGGCCAAGATGCAAAATTCACAAAAAGTAGTGAGAATCTGGATGAAAAATATGTTCATGACTTCTATTCTAACATGTCGATGATGGGTCCAATGTCAATGTGGCACTGAGATGTGAAAATTGCACTTGGGTAATTTCCTGAAAATTCAGGGTCTAAAGTGCAAATTCACACATAAGTGCAAATGTAGTAAAAATGTGAGACTAAAGATCAATTCACAGTGAAAACATAATTTTTAAATGTAATCTATGACTAAATGCAAAATGTGCAATGCAATGAGTGACAAATATAAAAAATATGCAAGAAAACATTTAAAACCCTAAATAATGGATTTAAAGTTAAACTAAGGGTCTATATGCAAATTATATGTGTTTAGGAATGATTTGATGTGAATCTAGGGATTTTTATGCAAACTTTCAGGACCTTAATGTGATAAAAATTAGGCTTTTATACTGGTCAGTGTAATTATTAGATTTGTTAGGGTTCAAGATGCAAAATTCTCAAAGAAAACTCATTTTTTAAAGTTCTAGGGGCCTAATGCAAAAGATCAGGACTTAAATGTAAAAAAAATTCAATTTCAATGATAGTTAGTATGATTTTTAAATCTTTTAAGGTTCAAATTATAAATTTCCCAAAGAAAATTCATTTTAAAAGATTCTAGGGGCTAAATGCAAATGTTTAGGACTTAAATGTGATAAAAACACAATTTTAATGGTAATCAGTGTGATTTTAAAAATCTTTAGGGTTCAAAATGTAAATTTCAAAGGGAAAACTCATTTTAAAAGCTTCAGGGGCTAAATGCAAATGTTCAACACTTTAGTGTAAAGAAATCATAGTTCTAGTAACCTAGATGTAATAAAACATGCATGAATATGTTAAGAATTAAAAAATAAAACATGCAGGGGGTCATATGCAAAATTCACAAAGAAAATAAAAGAACAGAAAGTATTTTAAAAACTATAGGGGCTAAAATGTAAAAAAAAAGGACTTAAAATAAATAAAAAAGGACCCAAATGTAACATCCTAAGGACCTAAAAGTAAACACCTAGAACTAAAGGGCCTGGGCCTAAAAAATTCTCTTTCAAAGATCGCCAAAGGCTCACTGACGCTCCTCCTCCGGCGAGCACTCTGACGATAGCTCCGCGGCGGTGGGTGGCGAGCAACGGTTGGGGAAGCTTCGGAGGGCCATGGCGACGGTCTCCGAGAGGCTGGACAAGGCTGGGAAGGCCTGAGGACCCCCCACCACCTCGCGCTCCGGCGAGGCTTTGTGACCGGTGACATGGAAGACAACGGCGCAGCGCCGTAGTGTCCTAGAGGCAGAAGCAGCGCGACGATGATAGGAGGAATATCGGGGAGTCACGACGAGGCTTCTGGAGGCTTCGACGAGGGCTGGGGTGGCCGGATCTGCTCCACCCATCCCCTGCGTCGGCGATGGTGGCTGCGGCGGATCATCGGGGCAATCCGACGGTTCAGACGGCGATGGAGCGGCGCAGATGACTTCCTGGGGAGGTGGAGAAGCTTCTCGAAGTAACGATGATGTGCGGGAGTGCTTGGCGTGCTCTAGCGCTTCCTCGACAGTGGTCGACAGCAGTCGCTGGGCTATGGCGACGACGACGACGTAGTGGATCTTCCGATGGCCAGAGGGACTTCTCCGGAGCAGGGGCACTCCAGGAGGAAGAGGTTTCTTTGTTTTATTTTTGTTTTGGAATTTTTATGGATTTAGGGTTTTGCTTTTAAGTTTTAAATTAGGGTTTTTGTGATTTAAATTTGATTTTTAATTTTGGGATTTAGGGTTTACTTAATTGGTTTTTAAATTAGGTTTTTAATTACTTTAGATTTTTGTTTTATTTATTTTAATTTTAGGGTTTTACTTTTTTAATTAGGATTTTGGGTTTAATGAGGGTTTTGGATTAGGGTTTTAATTATTTTAGGTTTTTGTTTTTATTTATTTTAATTTTAGGGTTTTGCTTTTTAATTAGGATTTTAAGTGTTTTAAATTTGATTTAGACTTGAATTTGGGTTTTTGTTTCATTAATTGGATTTTAAGTGGATTTTAAATGTGTTTTGTTTGGTTTTTATTTTAATTAGGTCAGAGTGGATTAGTATGGGCATGTGTGGGCTTAAGTGGGCTAGGGTTTTGGTGGTTGCAATTAGAGCATCATCCAGAGGAGCTTGTTGCCAAGTGACTTCAAAATCGGGGTATCTACAGATGCCCCTCCCTGAGCGAGGTCGAAGGAATCGAAACCGATGCTCAGGGTTGATAAGACACCCCAGCCTGGACTGCGAGAGAGTGGTATTAGCTGTAGGGCTGTGAGCCACTTATTCGGCGGATGCACCGAAAAGTCGTGACTCGTGGCCCATGCATGATGCTGATGCAAAGGATGACCCTAATGTTGGGTGATGCATGAGGGTGATGCTAAAAACGAGTGGGTAGCTCAGCTCTCGGAGAGGAGCGTGAGGGATATCCAGACTCGTGCCAAGGGGTGTCCGGGCAAGTCTGTCAAACTTATTGGCCGAGGGTACGCCTGGCGAATGACGGACCTTCCGGCCCAGGAGGATGCATGGCAAGATACCGGACTTGCCGACCGAGGGATAGACTGATGATGGATGTCAACCAGATAGTCTAGGGGTATTAGCCCTCTCTTGACAATATGACCGTTGTCAACCGGATAGTTAGGGCTATCAGCTCAAGGAAAGGGGCATTAGATAAAACTACCAAACTTGCAAACTAAGGGACAAAGTATGATAAGTTGATGGACCTATCGACCGGATAGTTTGGGTTATCAGCCCGCTATTGAGTTGACGGACTCATCGCCAAATAGTTAGGGCTATCAGCCCGATGATGAGTTGACGGACTCATTGCCAGATAGTTGGGGCTATCAGCCCGATAATGAGTTGACGGACTCATCGTCGGATAGTTAAAACAATCATCCCGAAAAAAAGGGACATTAGGATTCATCCATCAGGGCGAGCCTAGGATGAGATCATCTAGACCTCACTTGGTCTAGGCAAGAATAGAAATGGCACATGTTCGCTTTGAACAAGTCTCAATAGAATAGATAGAATTCCGTCTCACCTGGTACAGAAACCTAGGATGGCTTCGTTTGTCCAGGTCAAGGCAACAAAACAGCATACCTGACTGTTAGTTGGGTGGGCCCCAGCGCCAAGTCGGCAAGCAAAGAGGATAACAGTTTGAAACAATTGAGCACATGATACAGTAATGGTAATTCTCTAACAATCACAGTCATCCAAATAAGCTGGCAAGTGTGTCCCAATGAATTTATTATTGCAGTCAAATATAATGATGTAATTACACTTATTTTCTAGTCTGTAGTGAACAAGTAGCATAAGATAAGTGTCAATAGCCTGGGTCATCCCTCGACCTCTTAGAGCCTCTTGTTTTTGGAAACAGTATAAGACTTGGAACTACTCCACAGATTGGCCAGGTTTCTTCCACTTCGACTTCGTAGTCAGCTAAACAACCCTTGCCTTCTGCGACTGTAAGGTCGTTCAATCGGATGGAGCCAGTAAGCAGGCGTGACAGTTCCTTTGTCACTATGTAAGAGCTCAGGGGATACTCCTGAAATCGAGCTGGCATCAGTCCTTGAGCAAATGAGTCTTGTTGATAACCGAACTGCCGCATCACTCTGATTGGATGATATTCGACACCACCGGTCAACCCCGGGAGGATGATAAGCTTCATGTCAGTATCAATGAAGAATGCTTCGAAGTTGTGAGTTGCCGAATGAATAATGCGCCAAGTCACCTTGTCTTCTGTCAACCTCTCTAGTCGCTCATACTCCTTTCGAACTGATGTGAGGGTGCGGGCATGACCACTTTGGCAATAAGACTCGAAGGCTGATCGTTGAGGGCATAAGACCTCTACACCCAGATGAGCAGCCAACCACACCTGCACAAATGCTCCACAACCATAGAAGTGTCGTCACCGTCGCAGAGATCGGTCAAGGGCTCGATAAGTCTCTTCTAGGATAATAGGGGCCAGGTCTATCTAGCGGGTTATCACTGCCAAAGCAATTTCTGCAACCTCAATGTTCACAACTGTCCGGCCATGGCTAAACACCAGCTCGCCTAAGAAGCAGACGACGAAGCCTCTCAACCACAGCTCATCGCCTACGAAAGTGCGCATCTCGGCGACCTTGTCAAAGTAAATTAGTTGTAGCATAGGTGACTGTCCATCAGTACAGATCAGTTGACGACCGCAATCGCCCGGTCGACAGACCAATTAGCTCACCCATCACAGAGGAATATCCATCTCGCTGCATAAATACAGTGGGCCCAAGGAACTTTGGCATACGGCACACCTGGCGAACTTCTTCCAAAGTAGGGGTCAACTCAATTCTTCCGAAGCGGAAAGTTTACTTTGCAGGCTTCTAGAATCGAGCAGCTGCACACAGGAAGTAACGGGAGACCTCCACATTTGCAATGTCTAAAAATTTCATGGAGATTCCCCAAGTCCGCAGCTTGTCACGATCATCACTTATCAACTTTCCAATCCATGTCCAGAGTACCTCTAAGCAACTCAGTGGTACGACCATCGTAGGGAAACCCATGACTGATGGGGGAGCTACGACCTTTCTTGATTCAAGTTTGTAGAACATTATTAAAAGAGCATTCAGAACGACAAATCACTTTGTTTCATGCACACCATATTTCATACAATCTAATGTAGATAGAAAAGTCATCGTTGCTGTCAAATGCTGAGTCATATGTCAGTGGCCATCCTGAAATTGTGCGAAGGAGACTACTAAATAAAGCTAGCATGCTCACTGCATAAGGTTACCTGCCTAGTGACCGGTTGACAGTTTTGTCGCCGGATAATTAGGGTTATCAGCCCTGTGATGAGTTGACGGACTCATCGCCGGATAGTTAGGGTTATCAACCTAGGAATAAGGAGTTGGTCCTCGAATACAAAAAACCAAGAAGTCGGACCTCCTCCGGACTTAGAGGAGTTTACAGAAAGGATGAATGCTGGTCCTAGGATGCAAGGAGTCACCGACTCGGGCCTCCTCTGGACTTAGAGAAATCGCGAGAAAAGGACAGAGGCTGTTCCTAGGACACAAGGGAACAGTGACTCAGGTCTCCTCCGGACTTAGAGGAGTCGCGAGAAAAGGACAAATGTTGTTCCTAGGACACAAGGAAACAGCGATTCAGGTCTCCTCTAGACTTAGAGGAGTCACGAGAAAGAATAAAGGCTGTCCCTGGAGGACCAGGAATCAGCGACTCGGATCTCCTCCGGACTTAGAAGAGTCACGAGAGAAAGGATAAAGGTTGTTCCTAAGGGACCAGGAATCAGTGACTCGGATCTCCTCCGGACCTAGAGGAGTCACGAGAAAAGGGATAAAGATTGTTCCTAGGGGACTAGGAATCAGCGACTCAGATCTCATCCAAACCTAGAGGAGTCACGAGAAAAGGGAAAAAGATTGTTCCTAGGGGACCAGGAATCAGCAACTCGGATCTCCTCCGAACCTAGAGGAGTCACGAGAAAAGGATAAAGGTTGTGCTTGGGGGACCAGGAATCAGCGACTCAGATCTCCTCTAGACCTAGAGGAGTCACGAGAAAAGGATAAAGGTTGTTCTTGGGGGACCAGGAATCAGCAACTCAGATCTCCTCTAGACCTAGAGGAGTCACGAGAAAAGGATAAAGGCTGTTCCTGAGGGACCAGGAATCAGCGACTCGGATCTCCTCCAGACCTAGAGGAGTCACGAGAAAAGGATAAAAGTTGTTCCTGGGGGACAAGTAATCAGTGACTCGGAACTCCACCAGACCTAGAGGAGTCACGAGAAAAGGGATAAAGGTTGTTCTTGGGGGACCAGGAATCAGCGACTCGGATCTCCTACGGACCTAGAGGAGTCACGAGAGAAGGGATAAAGGCTATTCCGGGGGGACCAAGAATCAACGACTTGGATCTCCTCCAGACCTAGAGGAGTCACGAGAAAAGGGATAAAGGCTGTTCTTAGGGGACCAGGAATCAGCGACTCGGATCTCCTTTGGATTTAGAAGAGTCACGAGAAAGGATAAAGGCTATGTGCAACTTGCTTGCTAGCCAGGAGATTTGCTCCTGTCTGTAGCTCGCTTGCTTCGCTGTGTGGCTGCTCTGTCTGCTCACTTAATGCTATTGGTACTGTAGGACGATGATGGTTGATCTAGATAAACTGTTGCTCGGATTCTACACTGATGCAAGGAGCTTGGCTAGATAAGGGTTTCACAAGGGCATTGTTTCCTCCTCGAATATGATGAACTTGTTGGATGATACCTGACATCTCTCTAGGTTCACTGTTGTATAACTGGCTGACTTCTTGGGAGTTTGATTTTGACACTGGATTGTCGATTGTGCCCTTGCCTGCTGTAGACACCCCGATTTTGAGGTGACTCATAAATGAACTTTCCAGATGTTGCTTTGGATGTGGCTAACCCTTGAATCCTATTAGCTAAACTAAATCAAAACCTATAGCAGGCCCACAACCCAATTAGAAATCTAAACAAGTAGGAGAGAGCACCAATGTGGAGCACCTGTTTGGAGCATCGAGTAGGAGCACTATAGTGGCACACCTACCTGGCGCACAGACCTGGCGCCCAACCATTTCTCAGGCTGCTGGCTGCTGGCTTTCCACCTCTCATGGTTGTTACCTCCACCAACGAATATGCCATGGAATCTTCCAGGCTTTTCGTCTACGAGGCTCATTGCTGTTAGAAATATTACATAAATTTTGATGATTATTTACTTGTGCATATTTTTCATAAATATTATAACTTGAAAAAGATATAAGTGCCTTATCTTCAAATCAAAAAGACATACCAACATCAAGAGTGACAGATCAGTCTAGCGCAAAACAGAATATATTTTGGAACTCCGCAAAAAATCTGAGTTGAACTAAAAACGGCATACCGTGGATAGAACGGCATACCGTTTCAGGAAAAATCGGAAGATGCAGCGGCACTCCGGAATAGAAGAGAAAAAGGAATGAAAGCAAATCAAAAACGGCATACCG
>JAMKQA010008144.1:0-12121 GCA_024699735.1 Posidonia australis | reverse complement strand
GTTATGGAGCAAGTCCACCAAAACAGGCACCAAGATTCATCCACGCGAAACGAATCTAGGATGGGACCATCTAGACCTCACCCAAGGCTTAGAAGAAACGAAAAATGGGACTTGTTTGTCATGACGCAAGTCCGACAACGATGGCACCAAGATTCGTCTGCCCGAAGCGAATCTAGGATGGGAACATTTAGACCCTGCCCGAGGCCTAGAAGAAGAATAGAATATGTGGAGACTTGTCCGTCATGGAGCAAGTCCAACAAGGATGGCACTGAGATTCGTCCGCCTAGAGCGAATCTACGATGGGACAATCTAGACCTCGCCCGAGGCCTGGAAGAAGCTGGAAGTATGGGACTTGTTCGTCATGGAGCAAGTCCGACAAGGATGGCACCGAGATTCGTCCACCCAGAGCATATCTGGGATGGGACAATCTAGACCTCGTCCGAGGCCTAGAAGAAGCTGGAATATTTGGGACTTGTCCATCATGGAGCAAGTCCAACAAGGATGGCTTTGAGATTCATTCGCTCGAAGCAAATCTGGGATGGGACAATCTAGACCCCGCCCGAGGCCTAGAAGATGAATAGAATATATGCGACATGTCTGTCATGGTGCAAGTCCAACAAGGGTGGCACCGAGATTTGTCCACCCAGAGCGAATCTAGGATGGAACAATCTAGACCCTGCCCGCGGCCTAGAAGAAGAATAGAATATGTGAAACTTGTCTGTCATGGAGCAAGTCCGACAAGGATGGCACCAAGATTTGTCCGCCCGAAGCGAATCTAGGATGGGACAATCTAGACCTCGCCCGAGGCCTAGAAGAAGCTGGAATATGTGGGACTTGTCCGTCATGGAGCAAGTCCAACAAGGATGGCACCAAGATTCGTCTGCCTGGAACGAATCTAGGATGGGAAAATCTAGACCACGCTCGAGGCCTAGAAGAAGCTAGAAATATGGGACTTGTCCATTATGGAGCAAGTCCGACAAGGATGGCACCAAGATTCGTTTGCCTGGAGAGAATCTAGGATGAGACCTTCTAAACCTCCCCCGAGGCCTAGAAGAAGCTGGAAATGTGGGACTTGTCCATCATGGAGCATGTCCGACAAGGATGGCACAAAGATTCGTCCGCTTGGAGCAAATCTGGGATCGGACCATCTAGACCTCGCTTGAGGCCTAGAAGAAGCTGGAAAATATGGGACTTGTTTGTCATGGAGCATGTCCGACAAGGATGGCACCGAGATTCATCCGCCAGGAGCGAATCTAGGATGGGATTATGTAGGCCTCACCCAAGGCCTAAAAGAAGCTGGAAATATGGGACTTGTCCATCATGGAGCAACTCCAACAAGGATGGCACTGAGATTCGTCCGCCTGGAGCGAATCTAGGATGGGACCATCTAGACCTCGCCCATGGCCTAGAAGATGCTAGAAATGTGGGACTTTTCAATCATGGAGCAATTCCAACAAGGATGGCACCGAGATTCGTCTGCCTAGAGCAAATCTTGGATGGGACCATCTAGTCCTTGCCCGAGGACTAAAAGAAGCTGGAAATGTGGGACTTGTCCGTCATGGAGCAAGTCCAACAAGGATGGCACCAAGATTTGTCTGCCCGGAGCGAATCTGGGATGGGACCATCTAGACCTCACTCGAGGCCTAGACGAAACTAGAAATAAGGGACTTGTCCATCATGGAGCAAGTCCAACAAGGATGGCACCGAGATTCGTCTATTAGGAGCGAATCTGGGATGGACCATCAAGACCTCGCCTGAGGCCTAGAAGAAGCTGGAAATGTAAGACTCATCCATCATGGTGCAAGTCCAACATGGATGGCACCAAGATTCGTCTGCCCAGAGCGAATCTGGGATGGGACCATCTAGACCTCGCCCGAGGCCTAGAAGAAGCTAGAAATATGTGACTCGTCCATCATGGAGCAAGTCCAACAAAGATGGCACCGAGATTCATCCTCTTAGAGCGAATCTAGGATGGGACCATCTAGACCTCGCCCGAGGCCTAGAAGAAGCTGGAAATGTGGGACTTGTCAATCATGGAACAAGTCCAACAAGGATGGCACCGAGATTCGTCTACCCGGAGCGAATCTTGGATGGGACCATCAAGTCCTTGCCCGAGGCCTAGAAGAAGCTGGAAATGTGGGACTTCTCCGTCATGGAGCAAGTCCAACAAGGATGGCACCGAGATTCATCTGCTCAGAGCGAATCTAGGATGGGACCATCTAGTCCTCGCCCGAGGCCTAGAAGAAGCTGGAAATGTGGGACTTGTCCGTCATGGAGCAAGTCCAACAAGGATGGATTGGATTCCGCACACCTAGAGCGAAAATTCGATACGACTTCGTTTGAGTGGAGGAAGATCAAAACAGGGGATCATTGGATTGCGCCTTACCTGGTACAGAAGTCAATGTCGACTTCATTTGTCCAGGTATAGGCACCAAAACGATATTCTCGACTGTTAGCCAAGTAGTCCCCAGCACCAAGCCGATTGGGAGAAAATGGCAGTGATTTGAATTGGTTACACACTTGTTGTTGCAATGGCGATTTCCACTTCAATCACAAGCATCTGAACAAGTTAGCAAAAGAGCTTTCATGATTAAACTATTTCAACATGCAATGAACCAAATAGCAAAGCACGAATGTCAGGAGTCTGTGTCATCTCTGGATCTTTTAGAGCCTCTTACTTTAGGAAACGGTATATGGCTTAGAGCAACTCCACAGATCGACTGGGTTTCCTCGGCTTCACCCTCTTGAATCCCGTGCCTGTTGATGTGTTGTTTGATGGATGGTTTACTTGCAGGAACGTTTGAAGAGAGGCATGCTCACTTTGAAAATTGCTCATCCTCTTCGGAAAGATAGCAGTCGCGCCCTCTGATTTGACAGTAAAAGCCTGGATTAGTATGGCCATGGACATGTATGTGGCCAAAGTTTCGGCTCGGTGCATCCACACACGAGGTAACTGGCATGCTCTTTGGTGGATTACGGGGTTTTTTAACCATTGGAGCAGCTGACATGCCCCTACTCAAGAGTGTGTTGCCGCAGATTTACGCGTGCCTTACCAAAAGGTAGCTGACATGCCCCTAGTTTGGAGCGAAAGGTTCTTCCATAAGGCCATTGACATGCCCTCGATTTGAGCATCCTTTGCTAAATTCTCAACCGAAAGGCAGCTGGCATGTCCTTGGTTCAAGAATGAGGCGGTGCCTTGCAAAGCGAATGCGATGAATGGTCATGAGTTATGCATTAATGATGCCATTTTTATCATCTTGCTATTTTGTTTGCCCTCAGCTTTTGGAAAGATTCTAATGCCTGTTGTTAGGATGGAGGGAATCTCCATCTCATCTGACACAGCCTAGACATCCTAGATTATGGGTGGCACTCTAGAAAGGGTGAGGTAGTAATTTAGTTGGGTTGTGTGGTGGAACAGGCTTTGCACCAAACTCCCTAAGGCCCCACACCTACTTTTTCAATTATCCTTTTTCTTTTAATCTCTCATAGGCTTGTGGATTCACTCTGCCCCTTGCTTGGAGGTAATGGGTACCTAGGCAGTTGCTGAGGCTGCTTTGATAGTGAGTGAGGGGTGGCTAAGCCTTGGGCAGTGGGGACCCTTTTTTAGGTACATGCTTCGACTCCTCTCCAAGGTATGTGATTGGGACAGAGTTATTCCACTCATCTCTTTCTCTCAGAGCCAACTTCTGCTTGTGCCTTCTATCTTCTCATTTCTTTTAGTGCCCATATCCATGACGTTATTATTTTCTTTTGCTCGCATACTCACTCACATCCTAATATTTTATCTCCCTCTAGAGGTGTAGGTCCCTCGGGCCGTTTGGATTTGTCACCTTGTTCTCAATGAGTGGTGGCTCCCTCACTTGCTGGGATGTCCATGTAGTATTGATTGAGGAGGAATGGATCCCTTTTCCTAACTGGCAAGCTTATCTGACTTACATCACTAGGCAAAATGCCCATGCATAAGCTATTAATGCGTGCGTGCATGAATTTTTCTTTTGATGCTTTTGTGTTAAGATGCAATGCGTGCATAACAAGTGTAGAGGAAACAAACATGAATGTAGGATGATGCAAAATGCCTAAATAGGAAGAATGATGTAGATGGAAATGTGGTAGAAAAGCTTTGCAAGGCAAGGATACGACTGCAAGCCAACAGTAGCATGAGTTGACTGGCTCTGATTCCTCCATGTGGTCCACCAAAGCCATGCCAGTGGAATGGACCTGAGCTTCCTGTGGTGAGGGAGCAGCTGCTTCAACCGTTGCTACTTTGCCTTTCCGACGCCTCATTTCTTCCATGGTGTCTTTTGCTACCACAACGAGCTGTTCTTGGAACAAAACTTCCATGTCCTAGAGCATCTCATCGATCTGTGTCTCTACGATCACTCCTTTTGTCCTCATCAGAGGCAAGATCCGTGTAGTACGCAAACTCGTGATCATTGCTCATGCAAGGGTCAGTACTCCCAGCCAACAACTAAATTTGGGCAGGCACTGTGATAGGAACTGTAGTTGGCATTGCAGATGAAGCTGAAACTGCTGTCTCTAGGGCTGTGACTGTAATGAGGCTAACACAGCTACTGGGGTTGCCATAGGGACTGATGCTGTAACTGAAACTATTGTGACTAACTGATGTTGTACCAGGTGTGGTAGTTGGAACTAGGACTACTGTGGTTGGAGCTGAAACTACTGCAGTTGGAGCTCAAGTTACAGTGGTCGGAATTGTATATGCTGTGGTTGGGATTGAAACTGCTGTTATTGTGGATAAAATGAAAATCGTGAAAAGGTCAATGTGGAGAAACGTGATTGTGTATATGCTGTGATAGAAATCGTGAAAAGGTCATGAAAATCGAAAAGGAGAAGATAAAATGCAGACGGGCCAATGTGGGGCTTTCAGTCAGTTCGGGTACGCCCTCGGGCGACGAAATCCAAAGCACAAGATTAAATACAATCAAATCTAATGTAAGGTGATAGACTCCGAAAACAAAGTGGAGAAAAATCCAAAAAAGGAAACACAAGAAACGCAAACTCACTTAAAAGGAGGGATTGATGCGTAAATGTAATGAAAACTATATGAAATGGATGAATAAATGCCCAAATGTATAAGAAATGCTAAGGTATGACTTGGACAAGGATTATGTAGGATTGAGTGCAAAACTAAAGTGCATGCACATGGATTAGAAACACAGGGCTAAATTGGTCATTTTCATGGCCAGATGTGATAAATGCAAGTATGGGGATGATGCATGGTCTAAGTTATAAAAAAATGTGTACAAAACCTCTAGGAAATGTTATTTTGAGAAAAATGTGAAAAGGATAAGATCTTAAAAACCATGAAATGATGCCAATATAGTAAAGGACAAACACGAGGATTGAAATGCAAAATTCACAAAAGGATGACAAAATGGATCAAAAATTCATTCATGACTTCTATTCTAACATGCAGATGATGGATCGAATGTGCATGTAGCACTGAGATGTGTGAAAATTGCACTTGGGTAATTTCTTGAAAACTCAGGGTCTAAAGTGCAAAATTCATGCATAGTGCGAATGTGATTAAAATGTAAGACTAAATGTCAATTCATAGTGGAAACATGATTCTTAAATGGAATCCAAGATTAAATGCAAAATGTGAGATGCAATGAGCGAAAAATATCAGAAATATGCAAAAACCCTAAATGATGGATTTAAAACTAATCTAGGGGTCTATATGCAAATTTTCTGTGCTCAGGAAGTGTTTATTAAAGAGTCAGGGACTTATGTACAAAATTCCAGGGGCCTGAATGTGATAAAAAAGTGAGCTTTCATGATGATCAGTGTAAATATGGAATTCATTAGGGTTCAGGATGCAAAATTCACAAAGAAAACTTATTTTAACAATTCTAGGGGCATAATGCAAAAGATCAGGACTTAAATGCAACAAAAATTCAATTTTAATGGTGATCAGTGTGATTCTTCGGGGTTCGTGGGAGCCTGAGGGCCGTTGAGGGAGTGTGCAATGGTTTCGGCAGTGCTTGGAGGCTCCGGTGCTTCGTCGACATCGGTCGACGGTGGCAGGGTAGTGGCGACGGCGGTGGCTGACGCGAACGCCAGGTGGGCTTCCCCTGAGCAGAGGGAGACCAGGGAGAAGGAGGAGAAAAGAGGAGGAGGGAGGAGAGGCTTGTGGGCTTTGCTCAGACCTGGGAGGCCTACCACCGAAGGCGACGGCGTCAGCTGATAGGGGTAATCCCTCTAGTGAATCGCGACCAAGACACTTGGGAAACGTTCCAGACCTAAGACACTTTGAATTGGAAAAAGAATAGGGGGAGAAGTGTACCTGATGAACAGGGTTGTCTTCCTTAGTGAGACGGGCTGACGGCGGTGTACTCCGGCAACACTCTGGTTGTTGATGGCGAGGGCTTCTGGGCTGAGGAAGAGGGTGGAGGAGGTGGTCTAGATGTGGGCTGGATGCTCTAGGGTAGATTGAAGCCCTAGAGAGGTTGAAAGTAGATCCCCCTCACTGGTTTGTTGGCGGTGGAGTTTTAAACTCCAGTGGGGTCCTATTAGGCCGTCGATCCCTTTCCTCCGAAGGCCAGCGCCGTTGGATGGAACGCATGACCAAGGTGGAAGGTCCGGATATGGCGGAGTCAAGGATCAGCGTCGAAATTCTCGGGATTGATCGCCGGAGTTTTCGTCGGAAATAAAGGGCTCATCAGAATTTTTTTTGGGTGTTTATAAAGTTTTTGATTTAAGGGTTAATTGGGCTTATTGGGCATGCAACGGGCTTAGGGTTTTGGTTTCTTTATTTTATTTTGTTTGTTTTGTTTTAAGGTTTTGTTTTTATGGTTTTAAATGGATTTTTGTTTTTTTGATTTTAAATTTTAAATTAGGGTTTTGTTATTTTAATTTAGGCTTTTTATTTATGTTTTATGATTTTAATTAAATTTGTGGTTAAGGTTTGTTTTAAATTAGGGTTTTAATTATTTTAGGTTTATTTTATTTTATTTTATTTTTGTTTTGGGATTTTCATGGGTTTTAGGATTTTTGATTTTAAGTTTTAAATTAGGGTTTTGTGATTTAAATTTGATTTTTAATTTTGGGATTTAGGGTTAAATTAATTGGTTTTAAATTAGGGTTTTGAATTTTAGTTAGGTTTTATGGTTTTAATTTAGGTTTTTTGTGTTTTAATTAGGGTTTATTGGTTTATTTAGGGTTTTTGGGTTTAAATTATGTTTTATGGTTTTAATTTAGGGTTTTTACGTTTTAATTAAGTCTTATTGGTTTATTTAGGGTTTTTGGGTTTTAATTTGGGTTTATTGGCTTATTTAGGGTTTTTGGATTGATTAGGGTTTTGAATTTTAATTAATTAGGGTTTTTAATGGATTTTGACTTTAATTAAGGTTTTCACTTGATTACTTGGTTTTTAAATGGTTTTAAGTGGATTTATTTCATTTTGGCTTGAATTAGGGTTTTTGTTTCATTAATTGGATTTTAAGTGTTCTAAATTTGATTTTGACTTGAATTAGGGTTTTGTTTTATTAATTGGATTTTAAGTGGATTTTGAATGTGTTTTGTTTGGTTTTTATTTTAATTAGGTCAGAGTGGACTAGTGTGGGTCTGAATGGGCTTGTGTGGGTTTTAGTGGCCTAGGGTTTTGGTGGTCACAACTAGAGCATCATCTGGAGGAGACTGCTACCAAGTGACTTCAAAATAGGGGTGTCTACAGAAATTCATATTTCCTTGTGTGGTGAATGGATTTCGGTTTTGTTTGTTGAGTTTTGCGGTAGACTCGAAGGTCTACAACATATATTTTGGGTGTAATTTTTGGTGGTTGTTTGGTGGGTCCAACCTTGGTTCCCACTTTGGGCGAATTTCGATCCCCTATCTCAGGCTATTTGAATTCTGACAAAAAACTAGGGGCATGGGCAGATTGTGTGCACCACATGTGCTGGTCTGGCAACAGCTTTGGCCCCTAGTCTAGGCTCTATTGGAACTCAGACAAGATTGCCTGGGGCGTGGGCCAATCGCGCGGCCCAGATGCGCGGGTCGGCCAAGGCTTCTAGGGTGTTTTCCAAGGCTTTAATGAAATAAATGATTATGATAACCATTTGAATAATTGTAGGATTTGCTTAAAATTAATTAGCAAGATTCCACTTGGGGTGTGGGTAGAATAAAAGACGCTATAATTTAGAAATAATTGGTTCTTTCGCTAGATGGTTTAGATTGGACTTTAGGGATAATGATAGCATCCCTAGGTCTAGGGCTTATGTGGTTTTGTGTGTGGTGCGCTGAATGGAGTATTCAGTGGCTGTGCTCCTAAGGAACACGAGCTAGTAGGTGTCTTACACTTGGTGCCAAAGCATATAGTTCTGGTTGTGTTTACTTTACTGTGGTGTCTTCTAGGTGGGTTTGACACTCAAAGGATGTTTTGTTGTTGTTTTCTTAGGTTGTGGTCGCAGGTTAAGCGTGGTGCTCGTGAAGCCAGACGCTCCCAAGGTACTTTTGTTTGGGCCTGACATGAGAGTTGTCGAGACTATGTTTTGTTTGTGGTTTCTCGACCTTTGATTTTCGTGCCTCTGTTGGGCATAGTGTTTCTTAAGTTTTAAAGGACATTTAATGATTTTGAAAAGGTTTTCCAGAAGAGAGTTTTGGAAAGAGAAAAGTATAGATTTGAAAATGGCTTTGGAAAGAGTTTTTCGGTGTTTCTGTTTGTGTTGGGGGCCGAGATACCTGAGGTTGAGATTCGTCGGGTCTTGGAAGTATGACACTCCTTAACTGTCATTTCGAAGCTAGGGTTGAGGTGTTTCGTGGTATGACAGGAAGGTATGATACTCCTGTTGTCACTGTGAGCACTAAGGCTCGAGTGCTGTCGGGTGTGGAGGTATGAGACTCCTTCCTGAGCACCGTGTGGAGGGTGCCGTGAGGAGGCGTACCTGTGGTGGCCAATGCGGGTGGGTCGTGCGCCCCGTAGCTGGTAGCGTCCTGAGAGACAGGACTGCCATCCCAAGGAGGGTTTAGCTTTATTGAGGGTTCTCCAGGTGGGAGAATCGTGGGACGATGCGTCTCCTGCATGGGGTAGCACGTCGTGGCAGTATAGACACCGTGGTCTCTCCTTGGTGGACTGCTTGTGGCCAATGTTGTCTACTTGGCACCGAGCAGTTCGACACACTATTTGTGCTTGTGTTTGTGTGGAGTCCTAGTTTGGAAAATCAGGCTCTAGGCCTATTGGAGGCTGTGGTTTTGGCACCTGTTGAGGCGCAATGTTTGGGAATAGTGCTCTATTATTTTGGGAGCAAAGGCTCCGTGGCTTGGTGTTGTGTTTAGGTCCTGAGGGGACCATGTTGTACAAAGTAGAGTCTCTGTAGTTGTGCTTTTGGTATTGTTTTGGGCTTGAGATGGCGAGAGTAGCTTTCTCGGGCATGCATAAAGGGTTTTAAAAGTGCACACACATGATTTTGCAAAGGAAAAGAAAAGAATGGTTTTAAAGGCATGGTTTTGTGATTTTGTGGCCTATCGGGCAGTGCTAGACTACCTGGTTTGGTGTTGCGGCATCCGAGAGGGATGCCAATGCTTTTGTGCTAGGTGTCAGTAGATTGCCCTTTTGGTTTGTCAGCGTCTAGGTGTGATGCCTATGCTTGGTTGCCCTCGGCATTGGTTGCCCTCGGCATTGGTTGCCGAGTTGTAGGTAGGGTGCGTGTTGGGTGACAGTTGAGTGGTCACTCACGTGTACTTTGTTTTCTGTGTTTTGGCAGGTGCAGGATAGTAGTTGTTGGTTGCTAATGCATATAGGAGGAGTCACGCCACCTCACATCAGGGATCCAGGTGAGTGTTAGTTTAGGTTATTTCTGTTGTTTATTATTTTGTTTCCTGTTGAGAGTACTTAGTTGTAGCTACATTATTAGTGTAATTATTGGTTAATAACAAAGATAAAAATGATTGAAAATGAAAATTTGTTACTAGGTTTAGTGGTAGCGACTTAGGGGTCGTTACATTAAGCATGGAGCATTCATACATGTTCATTTGCATCATTTTTCTCATATTTCTATGCATTCGGTTTTTGTCGCCTTTCAATCCCAAATAGACTAGGTGGCGACTCCATTTTTCCTTATCCATCTTTACCTTATTTTGGTTTTTTTAAGTTAAGTATCCATCCTCGGATTCACTAACTTGACTGTGACCTTATCACTTTATGGATCTCGCACGTGCAAAGTCCTGTCGTTTGCATGGTCACAAGAATTGGCAACTCTGCTAGGGATACAAGACTCCAGCTTTTATTTTCGTTTTTCATTTGCTTAGTTGTGTCCTTGTTTGCCTTGCTTTGCATTTACTTAATTGTCACCTTATTTGCATTTGGCTTATCATTACATGCTTGTTGCTACATGTCTTTTGCTTGCTAAGTGTTTTCCTTTACACACTTCCTATGCCACCACACACACACACGCAATGTTACTTGCCTTTTGATGTGATGGATGTTTTCTCTTTTCACCATCATCTTTACACAACATGCTTACATGCCATGATCATGTCTTTTGCTTGATGTATGCTTGCTTGCTTGCCATACTTTAGTGTTTTTCTTCCCCTTTTACACTTACCATCCTTGGAAAAGTAAACACATGTTTGCTTCTCCCTACATGCTTAACCTAAAATCCACAACAATAAAAACAATGTTTAGCCAAAACTAGAGACTTCAATGCACTCTCTCCCTTTATCTTGCTTAATAAAACTCGCAAGTAAAAGACAACAAAGCATATCGCATGATTGATTATTTTAGAAGCATGCATCTTCTCCTCTCCTTTGTCCAACCTCAGTCTGAAAGGGTAGTCTTGGTTTTCCATAACATGGCCTTGGTGTGGGGCGTGTAGTCAGCCTGTTCCCTTATGTTTGGGGTTGTGTCGGTGTTAGTAGAGGGTACAGCTCACTACTACTACAGGAGTCGAGGCTCCTAATGCACTACTTGTTCACCACTTGAGCTTTGACCAGGATTAAGAGTGAGGACCTTACTTTCTAGCCTGTGTCAAACCCATGACCCATGAATAAGTCCCGCGTAAATGGCCTGCACGGGGCATGCATTGTGAGAGAGCACATTCTAGAATATTCATCTACATTGTGTGTCATGCATGCCACTCTAATAACTAGCATTGCGTCCTTGTCCTAGGCTTTGACACCTGTTGTTCCTACCTATTTCCACAGGTGGTTTGTGCGAGGTCCTTAGCTAGGAGCTCGAGCGTCTCTGTCACAGGTTGCCTCCTATAGTCTTTCTCCTTTGTCCTGAAGCTAGTGTCACCTTCAACCATAGCTCGTCTTAGGGCTCATACCTCTTCTTTTCATCGTAACCATATTTGTACTTGCTCATGGTCTGCCATGGCTCGACAAACTAGCGAGTCTCCTCCTATTGCTTTGGAGGGGGTATCGACTTCAGTCCCTTTGTCTCTACCTACCTCTTCTACTACTTCCTCCTCCTTTGCGCACTACTTTTGTGCACGTGAGGGTTCCATACCTCGTACTTTAGGACAATGGTAGACCCTAATCAGTCTAGAACCCATCATCGAGACTCCTTTGGTGACCACCTTCCAAACTCTAGAGATCTCGCTTGTCGTCCCTTCTCAGGGCCTTCCTACTATAGGAATCTAGTCTGCTACAATGGCCTCTCCTACAAGGTCTCTCCCTGTTGCCTCTTTTGCCCTCGTGCCCTTGCTCACATCCGTGCCTTTGCCTTCTAGCTCGCCTATCTACAGGTCCTCTGTTATGCAAGTGCAACATCTACTAGCCCTTGTGTAGAAGCTGTGAGGCATGGCTTTTTCCCTTAATCCTGCTTCTGAACCTTTTCATCTAACCCCCAAGGATCTGGTGCACCTTGCCATAGCTCCACAAGCTCACTCCACTACACCTATGCCCTTGCCATCACCTCATCTCTTCACAACTCCAGCAATAGCAGTGCCTTCCCTACCTCTTGCATTTACATAGCACTTTGCACAACATTCATCTCCATCACCTAGTGGCCAGTCCTTTGGCTTGGCAGGAGCATGACATCCCTCGAGTCCGTTGCCTGGTTTCCTGCCAATGCAACTACTACTGCTCCCACACTCTACACCACAAACAGCACAACATGTTTCCTATCTATCTTTGCATCAAATACAGACCCATGCACACA
>JAMKQA010008142.1:0-15604 GCA_024699735.1 Posidonia australis | reverse complement strand
GTTAGATTTATATATGACATAGATTTTATCCTATGGTTGAAAGTTTGATATCACCTATGGAATTTTAAAATCACAAGGAAGCTCACTTTACATTCAAAACCCATTCTAACTTTTCCCTATATTTATGACCAAAAGCAGTCAAGCAGACAACAGATTAGTAGATGAATGGGTGGAGAAAATCCCTACTCTAACCCATTCCTAACGGATTGAGTTAAGTTAGATTAGTAGGTGAAAGTCTATCTACTTACAATCCTACTTGAGATTAGGTTTATGGGCTTGTCTTCTCTTCCGAGAGTAGCCAGTTTATATTCCCCAAAACTTGTGGATGGTGTTTAAGAACCTTTTACGAAAAGCATCTTTAAGGTAGCATGGGTGTCCTTCCCTAATCCTCGGGGCCATCTAACTTTTATATTTATTCCTTAGGCCTTGTAAGTTTTTTTTTTTTTTAAATAAAAAGGATCTTATAAGCTGACATTCTTTAGAAATACTCATGAGAAAGTTAGGATTCCCCAAACCACACATGAGCCTCTAAACCACTACAAATCTCAGATTCTCATGTTCAAAACTTGCGCTTTTTGGTGATGCAGTTTAGCATGTAGTTTGATGAAAAAGACATTCCAACAAAATCTACTTTTAGTGTTCATGTTATCATGCATGTCTACCGGTTTATTCTCGAGCTTAGAAGGCTACAAAGTGGTGTTTCAACCAAATTTGACAAGTTCTTTGTGGTTCCCTGTTTATGATTTGAAAATAGGATCAGGATAATTTTTGTCTATGACCACTCAAGCTAATAACAACAATATTCAAAGAAAGGGCCGCCCCATGACAAGAAGCATCTGGAATCATTTGTGTTTCCATATCTTTTGAATGACCCCATTTTTGTCCCACTTTCCTTGATCTTTCGTATCCCATGTCATTACTAGACCCCGCCTTCACTTTTCTCTCTGTTCTTGTTCCTTTTTTACCCCAAGATTTGATGGATCTTTGATGAACAGTGGGTTACTTCCTCCTAGAGAAATCATAATTCTTCGTTCCACCAAATGCATCTACATTACTTAATTGTTTCTCTCTGGGACTCTGACCCACAAATAGTACCAAAAAAACGTCAATCTTGAGCACTAAATAAACTCAGCAACCACGAAGGAACTTCACACAAGTGCCAAGCTGAAGGTGAGGAATCGTCAGCATATGGGGGCATGTGAGCTGTAGCTGTTGACAAAGGGACAAACCCTGCAAGTCTTATTTAAGGCCATGCTCTGTACCCAACACAGACAGCACAGGACGGAACTGTGGCACATCTGGTCTCTGGAGCTTGTGAGCAATAACTGAAGTCCCTCTACAGCACACACACACAGCTGCAGTGTGACAAGTCGCCTCTTTTGGTTTCAGGAGCTTGTCTTTTTTGCTTGGGTTCTTGTGAGCAATAAGTGGAGTCCCTACCTACTCTTCACCGGGCGACAAGGTATATTTTGCACATGCATTATGCCATGTTCTGTACCTAAACTGCGCAAGAAAGCAAGCTAAAGCTGACATTGATGACTCACAAGGTGAATTATTTGATAAGAACATGAGGGTACCACCAAACGCCTTAAGCGGCAGTGTCTTGGAAGAAAATCAAGAAAAATGGGGGAAAAAAAACTTTGCTTAGAATTGAACACCTTTTCTTTCTGCGAAAAAATAGCACAATCCTAATACAGTAATACACAACTTATCATGGCGTTCTTGGCATGAGCAAAAACCATCTACATGCAGTGAAGTAAGGTTGCCGGGAAAACAAACAATGGAACAACAAAAAGAAGCGTAAGTAAAATTATACAAGGCAAAGAACCAGACCTCACCACCAGACCCGGACCTCACACATGTATGATCTTTTGTTCGAAAACTACACAATTGAGGAAAAGCTTTCTTGGACCTTCACTGGTGAGTCACCCATCCACGCTGATCTTTAAAATTGTAGTTTGCACCAATAAACTTCAAGAATCAAGTAAATTTCCCAAGTTCCATCTTCTTCTTTATTGCTCTCTCGCTATGATAAATAAAAGAGTCCAGTATTCCAGAAACCGTAAAAATACCTGTAGGTTGCAAAATAAATTGATGGATGAAATGAAGTTGGGAGGAGTTTGGAAAGTACAGATAGGTCAATATCAGTAAATAATATACAACAAAGAGGTCATTGTTTCTACGATCAAGAGAATGAGTTTCAATATGAAGACACCAAGTAGCCCTGAAACTCTGGCAAAAATAAATTTATG
Source organism: Posidonia australis (assembly GCA_024699735.1). Classification (NCBI taxonomy): domain Eukaryota; kingdom Viridiplantae; phylum Streptophyta; class Magnoliopsida; order Alismatales; family Posidoniaceae; genus Posidonia; species Posidonia australis. The sequence continues at coordinate 13,352 of JAMKQA010008142.1, read as the reverse complement.
AAACCTCTAAAGTTAAAGTATAAGAAAATGATCAGGCAGTGTGTTATATGGAAACCATTTTACATGGTCCTCAGTGCACACAACTAAGAAAGCAAGAGCCATTCAACTTAAGTTGAAGATTGCAAAGGTACTCCGACGGTCTGACCAGTCATCATGCATGAATAACCTGGGTCAGCACAATACACCAGGTTGCCTGTCCCCTTATTAACAGTCTGTGGTATCTTAAGAAACTAGATAGAATTGTTTCCTGTTTAGTAACAAAGATAAAATAACTAGAAACCTTACTAGCCATTATAAAAGATTGTATTACAGGGAAGTTCAATCGTATTTTCTTGCTTTCGGTTATGAAACGAAAGTTAAAACCTTGAATTTCCCTAACATGATAAAATTATAAGACAAATCCATTGTTTCTAATAGAAGGCCATTCTTTTGATTTATAAAATTAAAAAAGGGACAGTAAGAATACTAGCACTTTGCAAACTGAAAACAGTTCATTAATTTTACTTGCAGTCCCAAAACAAGGCAATGGAACTAACATCAATAGCAAAAGAAAAGATCGTGGACAACTTTTTAAATGTCCTAGTTTAGTGTCATGCAAGGGTAGTTGCGTTTATGTGAGACGTAAGCCTCACATAATTAAAGCATCAGGCACAAGCCCATCATCGAGATGTAAGCCTGTTAAAACCATGATGTTGTCGATTAAAGAAATGATCTATATCTTCTATGGTAAGACCAAACAAGATAAAATACAATTCAATTTCAGATATTTTTTAATCATACACAAATAAGAGCAACAAAGTTCACATATATAATAAGGTTGTCAATGGTAACCATTTATCCACAACCCTATCCATTACCCGTTTTATTTCAGCATGGGTAAAAAAAAAACCGTATTATTTAATGGGTAGCAGGGTAAGGGTAAAAACTTTTACCCACATCTTTTTGTGGTTTCGGTATGAATATTCCTTTACCCTATCTATTTTACCCACATTAACTATATAATAATATTTTTTTTAAATATATGTTATGTTACATGGATGATGATAGTAAATGACAAGATAGATTGGTTGATGACTAATGAAATTAGGAATTATTTATTACTAAGTTAATATTTAAGATTTAAATTTGTAATATACTTTAAATGATTCTTATTAGATATATATGAACATTCTGGATTTTGTTTGTTTTGCTTAAATATCTTATTAATATTTTAGTTTATGATATTTATTTAATTATTATTTATGTTAAAACTCAATATGTGGTGTTTACAAGTGTTCTCTATTAATTTGAGTAACATATAAGAAATGAATTATTATTATTATATTTATTTTGAGAGTTGGAAAAATTTTATCCATTTATTACCCACTATAACCCGTTTATTTTCCTGGGTAAGAAACGAGTATGGATAAGGTTATTTTTAGTGGACAATAAATAGGAATAACTAAGGATGTTGATTCATGGAGGATGTAAAGTCCCATGCCATACCCATACCAAACTTATTAGAAGTGCTATATATATGCATGACTCTTTAAGAGTGAAACAATAAAGAGAAATCTGCTAGCCTTGTTTTTTATAATAAAGAAATGTACAAGAATACTACCTCCAACAATAGCACAAACGTTTGTCAGGAAGTGCAGGAATGGCACGTATTGCTCTGTGGAAGTCACCTGCAAGACAAAGTACACTTCTATGGATAAGTTAAGAGATTTCTCCGGGACTTTATTCTGTTGTGAAATATATTTATGGATAACAGATTTCTCCTGAAATTTATTAAGTTATGAAATATATTAGGGCACATCATTGTTCTTCTGTTCTAGCATTGTATACAAAGAAATTTTTGGTAGAGAGATACCAACAAACAATATAATATCCATCAGTTGAAAAACAATGATGAAAATAGTGTGCTTCAGATGAAAACAATCAAAAAAGCTATATTGTCAGAATGAAAAGTGATCATTGAGCATATCAGCATAGGCAGTATGGAAACATACATTTTTTGGCAGAACGGATGTGTAAAGCAGTTGTCATGATCCACGGAAAAGAAACATGTGGTACATTGATAGCAATGTATGATTTCATAATCAGACCTACTGGTAAACATAAGTTTCTTCTATATAAGTGTGTGTGTGTGTGTTGTCTACCACTCGTGTTGACATGAATTAAAAATTCTCATTAATGTAGACTACAACATAATCCTACATCAAGACTGATATTCTTACCTTAATTGGAGAAAGATCATAATAGAAAAAAACTCCAGGAAGATACTGGAACCGACCAGTATTATCAGCCTTTAAATGTTCTGTTACAGAGAACTAGAGAAAACAACTAATGAATTTGACGTTATAGTCACATGGAATACAACAAAGTTTGACGTTATAGTCACATGGAATACAACAAAGGTCAGTGGCAGTGTAATAAAATTTTTCACCTGATTTGTATTAACTGTATGCCCATCAATGTCAGTGTAAACGGTAGGTACCATCTGAAAAGAAGACAAATCAGGTGAAACTCAGATAATAGATGATACCAGATTTGTTACTCTGGTGTGGGAATTATCAGGTGTGGACCGTCTACACCTATGGTCCTCTTACATTGGTTTGGATCCACCCACCCCCACCATGTGAGAGGACCGCAGGTGCAGACGGTCCACACCTGATCAGGCTGGTGACATATAATCAAGAAAACAATGAGAACCTGAAGGGGACATATATGATGATGAATTGTTTATATAATTCTTAAGTGGCAAACATATTTGTCAACAGGGGATGGAATGTGTTTTTTCCCTTAAGGAACAGCGAAAGTGACAACAGTAAGAGAGCATTATGACTGACCTTAATGAAGTACTGATACATCCCCTGCGATGCATGTTGAACCCACTTCACCCTGACAATCTCTTAGATTAGTTGAATCATAGTAAAGTTTCAAGCAATCAGAAAAGCTATCAAAATGTTATGTTGAAAAAGTAGACTGAGATATGAATACCCATCAAGAGGATTAACAACACCAGGAAAATAATCTCCAAAAGCTAATGTATTGATCGTGTGGCTTATCTGGTACACACAAAATTTAATTAAAACATGGCACGTTATTTTAAGACACTAATAACTGACAAAAAAACACAAAAATGTGATATCCTTGTTTCTTGCTAGAGAAGAACTGATCATGCAAGTGCAACATTGTGTTTCTCCTCAATTACACAAAATTTAAAAAGGAATCATGTGGATCTTACATTGAAACTATCTTTTTGAAATGCCAACAAATCGTGCACATGCATGTTTGAATGTTGGAAGCTCTTCCCAGGGGCAAAATGAAAATTCCCACCAACTTTGTTGACTTCTAGGAAACCATAAATATTGCAGCCTTCACCTTCTTCATCCTTAATTTTCTGGAGGAACCCCTCCCTCTTACACTGCAATGTAACATGCACTAGATGTTAAAAAACAGAATAAGGAAGAAAGAAAGAAGATAGGTGGTTGATAATTTGACAAATAACGGTGGCAGCTGACAACACATATTGCCTATTATGCACAAATAACCCCAGGAATAGCAAAATTTATCCAAAGGAAACAATAGAAGAAAATTAAAATGGCTTGTATTCGAGAGCAAGCAAATTTTCAGTTTTGACAAACACTGAAATTCAATCCCCAACCTCAAAGTTGCCAATTCATTTGTCAAACAACAGACACGAGTGCTTAAACCTGGAAATGTACAGTTAGAATCAAGCATCACGATTGGCTTCCTCATATATGAGTAAACATAACTAGTATAAGAACATTAAACACAAAAGCAGTAAGGTTTTATCTTAAAGGACCTGGTCGATAAGGTCAGGGTCTGATAGCCCCCAACCTTTCTTCCGATATGCTTCACGGACATCTTCACAGGAATTGCAACAATCTTCATCAGACTACATATTGGACAGAGAAAGAGAATCAGTCAAGCTCTAAATTAAATGAATTAAATTAAATGAATGTAGAGTCATGAATCATGACAATTTTGAGCAAGTCAACCATAAAGAAGAAAAATTACAAATTAACAAAAAATAACTGTTACAAATAAAGGTATCGGTGACTCTTATATAAGATGCCAACATATATTAGAAATATAGATAAAATTACAGGGAACATATAAATAATGAAGATAATGTGAGGGAATATAGAGGTTTGGAACCTAATTGATTTTAGGTATGTATAAGAGAATATTTTAGTGGAGGAAAAGATTGTCTCAGATCTACAATCAACAGATCACCAATTGAAAATTTAAAGTTTCAATTAGAATCATTTTATAGAACATAAACAACCAACTGAATCAAACAAAACATGAAGTAGATAATCCCTTAAAAGCAGGACTACTAAAAAGGAGCTGTCAACTCCTTTTTTAGGTGAGGACTTGTCCATTTAGATGTTTGTTATGCTAAGTCAACAGTGAACCTTTTTTTCATTAATAGCCTAGGTGATCTGGTTATCTACTAGTGTTCATTTGGAGTTTTGGAGACACTGATATTTGCGAACATGCAACTCCAAACAGTCTTCAACTCCTGCTAAATAGCCTTGGAGTGTACATCACCATGTGATGATCACGTCCGCTTTCTAGAAAACACCACTTCAAAAAAAAAATCTCAATGATGTTACTTACAATGTTTAAACAAGCTTCTGGTTTTGACAAAAATTGACAGGTTTTGATATTTTGGAAGCTTAAACACCAGATTTACACAACACTGTTCATCCCAAGTTAGCTCTTAGATTTTCATGATGCTAGAATCAAATTCAATTTCTTTAAAACCCTGTTTCATCTTTGTAACAATTAATAACTGCTTGACACTTCATACTGCAGTAAGATAGTTATGAGAAAACATACCACTTCTGCACCATAGCAGGAACCACAATACGTCTCATTGTGTCCAAGCCTACCACCATGCCTTTGTAATGGCTTTTCTATCTGTTGGAACCAAAATCAGGATAAATTACTTATGGAAATTGGCCAGAATCACAAGCAAAGATAAAAAGTGAACATTAGCATTTACCAAGCTAATGTAACATAACATTTAGGAAAACATGGAAAATCAGAGAATTACTCACTTATCACCAACTGCGGCCTCAAAGAGTAACTGACCAGGAATTCTTAATACTTCTAAAACTAGAGCCTTTCTAAACATTCATGCCTAAATAAGCATGATGGATGTATAATTATCAATACTCCTGAAGCCAGTTGCAATAAAATTGATTTTGCCATAACTTCCTAGTTGGCAAGTCATGAAATGACCATTTGAAAAGTCCACTGCATTTTTCATTTTACCTTTTTTAATCAAGATAAATCAGTTAACTTCTTATAAAAGTCATGGCATATCATCTTTGGTAATTTAAATGATCACTTTACACTCAGTAATAAATGGTTTCTAATGATGTTCAGTTTACGAAATTGCTTTTGTAAATTCATGATCCATACAAATAATTGGTCCCTTTGTGAGGGCATTCATCTTTGGAAAATTTAAAAAAAAAAAACAATCAATACAATTTGTATAACTTATAGTTTCCACTTTGATAAGGCATACCATTTGTTAAATAATATGTGACAATTATAATTTAGCCTTATTAGTAGTTTTCTAGCGGTTTATGAGTCAGGATAAATTTCATTTGTACAAATCCCTTTTACCAAATTTTATAAAAACAGGGGTGAGCTACTCCTCTAAAATTAGCAAGGCAAAACAATTGTCCATATCAATTACAGTTTAGTCCCATTGTCATCTTATCTAGGTTATTTTCACAGTCATTAGTTTACAACATAATAATTTCCATTGCCTTCTCTTTTTAATATAGTACCACTTATTATATGACACAAAATTTATCAACAACTGTGATTCTTCCCCACATGCAAAGCATGTTCCTCAAAGCTACTATTCTCAAAGACCAGGACTTCAAGCATAGCCCTGTGAAGAAAAGAATGGCTCACATGGAATGTGATCGTACTAAATGATCTAGCTGTACAAGGAATAGAATCATGCATATTAACAAACACACACACACATAATTTGAAACAAAAAAGCCAGTAATTAATATTAATTCACCTTGGGAGAACCAATTCCATCCTGTCTTGCTTCAATTACATTGCCATGGACATCTATCCTTCTCTTGATCACATCATGTTTCTGCAAATAAGAAGAATTAGAAAGCACTAGTACATAAGGTTTTATTTGAATTATTATGCTACGTTTGGTATACTAGAATGAAAATAGACATGAATAGAATGAACTTTAGAATGGAATTTAAAATAGAAGAAAATGAAATGTAATAGTTGTATTCTATTTCTGTGTTTGGTATGCAATCAAATTACAGAATGCAATTGACAAGCAATTCATTTTCATTGTTTGATACATAAGAATAGAATATGAATGAAAATACACAAATTATATATTAACATCTACATATTAACAAAAATATCCTAACAACTTCAAAAAAAAGATTTAAATAGTTTTTTCCCCAAATAAGTAGAATAAAAGGGACAAATTCATGTTTGTTCGTGACATTAAACCGTTAAAAAATAGTATTTTTACAGTACACCAAAATAAATCAACAAATGTCATCAAAAAATACTAGTTTCATAGTAAATAAAAAATAATTTATTTTTCTTTACTTTCTCTTTTTAGTCAAAGAGGAAATAATTTATTTTCACTTGATTTCTTTTCATTTCCAAGTACACAAACCCTATCTTGTAGATTGTTGACAAGAATAACTATCCATAATTCCTAAAAATAAAAAATAAAATCTAATTGAAAACAAACAAATATGATAAAAATAGCATTGCTAAAGAAAGGAATAAAAATAAAATCAATGAATAAGACATATTAATTGTATTTTTTACAATAAAATCAATGAACCAACAATGCTAAACATATCTTTTTACAGGCAACATTTTCATTGGCACTGAGGCACTCACATTGAAAACTTATTGCATTGTAGTTTGAGACAACTACAACTTTAGGCAAATAATCACATGGGTTAGAACAATTTTACATTGTTACACACTTACAAAGGAAATAAATCAAGGAAAGTCACCGTGTGTAGTGGCCATAGGAAAGGTAGAGCCGTTGCTAGGGAGGACTAGGACGTCGAAGCCATTGTGTGAGGAGAGGAGTGACCATGTGTGGTGACCGTATGAGTGATGCAGCCACCGTTGGGGAGGACTAGAATAGTGGAATTGTCATGCATGGTGAGGAGCGACCATGCATAGTGAACTAGAAAGAGGGGAGCAGAAGAGGGAGGAGGCGGAGGAGGGAGGGGGTGGAGAAGGAAAGCCACGGAGGAGGGAAAGAAGGCATTGGGTTTTTTTTTAAAATTTTTGATTCCCAATGGAATGGGAATCAAATTCCTTGCCTCCTCGGAAACATGAAACTTCTATACTCAAAAGAAAATTGATTCCCAAGAAAATGACTATTCCAAAATTGTTTTTGTACCAAACATGAGAATTCCATTCCAATCCACCCTTTTTTTTTCATTTCGATTCATTCCAGTCCGATTCCAACGTATCAAATGCTACCTTAATGTCACTCTAAGAATTGTATTCAGAATTTCAATCCACACTATTATGATATTTGAGCTCAATATTGATAAAGAAAATTTTAGTAGAAGAATAAAAAGCTTGCAGTACATACTACATCAAGATGTTGCTCTCCACTGATGTCCATGGCATCAAGACTAAGCATCGAACATGGAAGGGCAGGGAAAGTGACATCAAACTGCACTTTAAAGATAAAAACAAGATAAGAATCAATAATCTGAAATTGAAAAAAGAATACCTTTCACATAGGAGTGGAAAGATAATAAGAGAGATTATAATTGTATTGTCTTTTCTATTATTTGATTACAATGCAATGGAATAGAATCATATTACATTCCAATATTTGCTACATTCAACTATTCCTTAATCCCACTATGTGGGGTCGGCAACAGGGATCCACTACAAAACAACTTGAAAAGAGAGGAAGCAAAGATTGAACCTTTGGCCAATGGGTTCAAATAAAACATAGTGAACCTTAGGCCTATGGGTTCAAAGAAGACATAGTTACCACTTACCATTAGGTTGTCAAAACCAAGTTCGAATATTCTCTATATGATATTTCAAATGTGACAACAAATTGAAGCGTAAAATATATATTTCCATCATTAGCATTAAGAAAATTAAATAGATACTCACTCGCAAAATTGGGAGGGTAATAATAAAAACAAGTCCTTAAGTCAATTCCAGCTCATAGAAGGAATCACTTTTCTTACAGATGAAAATATCTTACCAAACAAATTGGAATAATAACTAATATCTTACTCCTAAAACAAAGGAATGAAATCCTATCCATCGTATATTACAATGTACAAAATGCATAATAAAGGAATGACATATTTAATTCTAGTTAACTGGAACGTATCTAAAGCATTGGAAATGACTAAGTATCAATTAATATAACAAGACTTTTACATAGAAAATAAAGAATAATCCAGGTGGAAAAAAGTTAATATAATGGTTTTGATGGTCCAAAGCCTAAATATAGTGAAAGCTACTTTTTAAGAAACTGCTTGCCAACTTAATTGTACCAACGAGCCCACTAAAAGAAAATGAAATGTACAGGAAAAAAACAAAAGGAATGTGTGATAAAGTATATCATTACGTTGATGCGGAAGGTCTCCCCTCTTGAGGTATCTACTATGAGTTTTGTTTCAGTAATGGGATGAAGAAACAATCCTGCAAACAATAAAGATAGATTTAGAACTGAATTACAGATAAACCAGCAAAAATATTTTTGCAACATCAAATGGATAAATACATAAAAAGAAGCATATTTTAAAATAATGAACCAAAAGACATCTCCCATTTTGTTGAAAATATGATCATGGAAAAAGAAGGGCATCCACAGACCACGGATTAAGATATGTCATAAATACTACAGACTAAGATACATTTAAATCATACACCAAAAGCTCTACCGATAAATTAGAAATCTCTATCAGCATAAAATAACAGCCTAAAAAGACAAACCCACAAAGAAGGATAGGTTTTAACCAGTCAAGAATGAGAATCTAAAATTTTCAATTTTGTAGCCTTACTAACTTGGATGCATAAGAGATCCATAGCCCGTATTTTGAAAAAGAACATATGAAAGTTAAAGTGTAAATATCAGTCAAAGGCAAAGATGGGAAACAGGATGCACATGTCAGAATAGAAATTACAAAATCTTTGACGTATATTCAAATCTACATCTATTAGTTTAGATTTGCCATCATATTTTGATGAAATAAAATACCATTGCATAATAGGCCAGAAAGAGAGGGAGAAGGGGTTCTCAATCAGGGTAATAGAAAAATTCACTACAAAGTTAACACCTTTTAAATGCATACTCCATACAATATTGTATTCTTCTTCAGTATTAGAATGTGAAAAACAAAGAAAGCTTCAAATGAAAATATATTTACATGCAGCTTTACAAAGTAAAAGTAAATGCCACTATTTGCCATAGCCCATATGTAACCAGACTAGAAGTGGTTGAACTCCTGATTGCATGAAATTTTCATACAAATTAAGTTCTATTTCAGTTTTAGATGTGGATTGGGATTGTATAGATTGACCCAAAATAGTCAATGTTTTTTTTTCCATGTTTCAGAATCGAAAAATGGGGTTCTTTAGTGTTAGATCTTATCTGGAACTCAATAGGGAAGAAAATGGATTTATGGATGGAATCAAATATACAGTATTATACATTACTAATTCCCCTGGTGTAGATCTAATTGTTACATCAATTTGAACTTGCTCAATCTATATATGTTTAGAACATAATAAATTAAGAGCAGAATTTCTAACTAACTAAAATATTCAAAGTTCAACGACTTTAGCGACAAATTTGCTGCTCCCACAAACATAGTATAGTTTGACATTGGAACATCTGGAGGCATGGAAATAACACGAAAAGATGTACATTTTCTTGACAGCATGAAATGTTGCTCTTGCTGACTATTCAGGTAGGAAAATGATATCGTTGGTTTTATATGTATACTGGAGCCCAACAGACTGGCCCAAATCACATTTCAAAAATGGTCATGTACACTAAAATTAAAACAGTGTGTCTAACTATTCAAAAGTTTTGGAAGTTCAACTTTAGAGACAAATATAGTACTCCCACAATCATAGCATAGTTTGGCATTGGCACATTTACAGGCATGAAAATACCAAAAAGGTGTTCTTCGTTTTGATAGTATGAAATATTGTTGCTCTTCCCAGCTATTCAAGCAGGAAAATGGTGTTGTTGGTTATCTTTAGTTCGTTCTTTTTATCCTTGAGTCTACCAGTTTGCTTTGGGCATTGAACCAAGAAGGGTTTTTTCTCTCTCTCCAATTAAAGGTAAAATATCTCATCTTACATTTCAAGTTGCAAGCAGCAGGATAAGAACAAACATGGGAGAACCCATCTGTGAGGGTAGTAAGCTTGTTTGCAGATATGGTGTGTACTATCTGTTATTATTAACATGATAGGAAATCAAAAGAGTAGCTAACCATCTTAATTTTTCGCATACATGTTACACACCATCCATATATTATACGGTATGCTAGAAAAATTTAAATGCTAATATCCAATATGAATCTAGTCCTTGCTCAAACCTCAATACTTCCATCTCTTGACTCAGTTAACTCTTCCACTCTTTTCTTTGGTTATTGTTAGTCATTATATTTTCCCAATCATGTTATGCAAAATCTTTTAGGAGAAAATGGAGTTGAAGTTGACCTATCGCCATGTTGTCTATAGGAACCCATTTTTTTCTTTAAAAAATTCTAAAAAGAAAATGAAAAAATACCATCTAATCCACTCTATGATCTACAACATTCTCTCATTCCACCTTTCTTTTGAAGTTTTTTTTTACATTTTACCTTTGCATAAAGCATTTAGATTTTCTCAAAGGAATAAAGCATTTTAGTTTTCATTTAGCAGAGTAAAGCATTTAATTTTGTCTGCTGAAATTTACTAAATTTTACCAAAACTTGGGAACTTTAGATGGAAGTATTGGGAACTTTGTAATATGGTAATTCAACCCATAAGATTAAAATGCTCTCAAAGGCAGAGTGTAGGCATCAATGTTGGTTGTGGGAACTTCTACAACCACATTAGGTTGTATACTTGTATCTTCTATAATTCTTACTAGTTGGGTTTTTTTTCCTCCAAAACAAAAAGTTAACTAGACAAACTCAAATCAAACTTGTGTTTAACTATTACAAAACACATTGAACTCTAGTTTTCAGTTTTCCTTCAAACTAGAGAAATTCTGTCAACTTAAACTGATTTTCATACCTCAGCATCGGTGATATCTATGAAATAATATTTACACCACATTGTGTAAAGTCTTCAAACAACGTATGTCGACCACCATGGAAGAAAATTCCGGCACCTGCCACTGAATAGATGCTTGCGATATCCTCTTCGCATTGAATCAGAGAAAATTCTAGACAAAAAGAGCTCACATACATCCAATTCAACCTCACTTACCATGTTATTAAGTTCTACTTCAACCATCCAACAAAACCATCTGCACTCCAACAAAATCTTTCCAATACCCCAACCAATATAAAATCCAAACCAACTTAAGGCCCAAAAAAACAGTCATTTCTAGAGATTTCTCCATCCTTCAGCCAAAAAAAATGAAAAAAAATAACAGCACCCGAAAGAGCAACTAAAGAAGACCCACGACAGCAAAAGCCCTAAACCACACGACCGAGACGAGGAGGAGAACGTACTAAGCTCGGAGACGAAGAGGAGGCACATCACAACCGACGAGGCGATGGTGATGATCCCACCGGAAAGCGTCCTCTTGTAGAAATCCTCGTTTATCTTCGGGTACGCGTCCAGATTCTTCAGCTTGCCGAACAGCCCCTCCATCACTGCTCCACAAAACCGGCGAGGAGATTTGCCGCCTTCTTCCCGAGGGCAATGACCAGTTTCCACAAATCTGAAGGATTAAAAGGTTAGAAAGAGCTCTTGTCGCACTCAAAACGACGGTTGTCAACCCCGCACTGACGCTTGTCCGGACCCGTCCATCTATCGGGTCCAACCGGTCGAGCCCGGGTCGAGTTGGAACGACCCTAACAGTACGGTGTTCGAACTAGGGGCCGCGTGTGGTTCAGTCCGTGACTGATGTCGGCCTCATGAACTCAAGTCCAATGCATTTTTTTTTTTTGGTTAATGGTAAACTTTATATCAATGAAAAGTTGAGACACAGTAAATTCAAGATCATATTACAGTCCTGATGGATAAAAAAATTCTCACCACAAAAACAAGAATGGCCAACAACAAGCGATAACACACCAGGCTCACACAAGGTGTTCAAACTGTATCAAAAATTAAAAAGTTCGATTAATAAAACATTAATCCAGAGAAAGGACTTCGTCCTCATTGATCTGATGAGGCAGTCGCAGGGCATGATCGGCGAAGAAGTTATTGCACAATCACTTTCCAAAGACGTTATTGCACGTATATTATCATCTTTTTCAAAGCCAAGCTGTGATCGGCGAAGGGAAAACCCTAAAGGAAGAGAGTGGGTCATATACTGCATCGGAGGAAGAAGATATCCAGCTCTTCGGATCACTGGATCTGTCGACCCCGAGAATCAAAAGGCCACAAAGAATTTCGTCAGATCCACAATAGGATGAAGAGATGCTAATGGGCATGATTAAATCGAAAGTAGTCCGAATATAAAAATTGTAAACATTCAAATCCTTGACTGCAGCAATAACAGTGTACAAAATACAGATAAAAAGATTGCTAAATGCAAAGGGATGTAACGCTATTGGCCTTGCCACAAGAATAGTATGTAAGATTACCCAAAAATCCAAGCCAGCCACATCCTCAGAACACCAGGAAAGACATAGCTTTCCTTGAAGAAACCAGGAAGCGAAAAATCTCCCCCCGCTTACAGGGAAGTTCCATGACCGTGGAAGAGTCCCGCCGAGAGGAGTAGGCAGAACCTGCGAGGCTTTCTCCCCAATATGGAAGTGGCGACAACGAGAAACCAATCGCCGACGACGGTGAGAAGCCGATCCAGAAGGGAAGACTGCCTATTCGAGAGGAATAGGCAAAGGGGTACATACTGTAGGATCGGATAGCTCCTCTAGAGGGGGGGTGAATAGAGAATTAACACTTTTTCATTTACTTAGATCGGTTTTTACAGATTAATGAAAAATAGCATACAAGGAGATTATTTAACACGTATAACTAAGCTTAACTACTCAAGCAATCAATATAACATAAAAGAAGAGGATGAGAGCAATTGAAGTAGACAAGCAATTTATAGTGGTTCGGCAACCCAGCCTAGTCCACTCCTCAAGACC
>JAMKQA010008141.1:0-11587 GCA_024699735.1 Posidonia australis | reverse complement strand
TACTCTCATCCCCATCTTGTGCTTTTAATTCTATTTACATCAAGTGTGCATGATAAGTACAAATTCATAAATCATATTGCTTATCATTTCTGATTATTATTAAAATTGGGTATAGTAATATTAAAAAGTAAAATTCTCTATTCACCCCCCTCTAGAGAAGCCTTTCGATCCTACAAGTATGTCATAAATCACAATCAGACAATAACACAAAGAATAATCAGAAATGCTATCTGCATTATTTATTTCATTTCTATTACAGAAATACAAAACAAATCATGTTTTGGGACAAACACTATCGTAACAAGTACTTTCTTGTTCTTTCTAATAGACACGTGCTTATTATAATAGCAAACTTTCTAACCAGTTTTTATGATTGTATGTATAGAAATAAGATTGCACCTTATGCTAGATGCATAGAAGACATCTTCCAAGATCATAATGTTGTCTTCCAGATTTAAGTGATAAAAGTTAACGCCTTCTACATACAAATATGTGTTGTTTCCAATATAAATGCATTGTTCACCAAATTTGAATTCCTTGAAAGATTCCAGTTCTTTCTTTATCTTTGCAATATGACGGGTAACACCAAAATCTATCCACCAATCATTTAAGTTTGGCACAACGATGTTATTGCATTGCATTACAACAATGAAGACTCTCTTGTTACCCTTTATGTTCTAGTTCCTTGTCTTTGTTTCCATCCTTGTTTAGACAATTCGCTATAAAATGACCAAATTGACCACACAAATGGCAAAATCATCGTGGCATCTTTGTCTGTGATTGGTTTTTGAACTACATCTTATTCGGTCCAGTTCTTCTGTTCTAGTCTTTGTCTTTCATAGGTTTCTGATGCGTAATATTAATTTCTTCCAGATTTAACTATTCCTTCTGACAACTAGTCATAATCTCTTGTTCAATTCTTAATCTTATTGGTAGTTATGAGAATTGAAGGGATGGGGTTGATTTCATTGCTATGGTCATTATATTTAAACTATTTGATAAACTATTAAGTATAGTTGCTACTTATGGTTTTTCAATAATAAATGTTCCAACAATAGATAAATTTTTTACCATAACAATCATGTTGTTCACGTATTCTACGATACTTTGTCCCTATTGCATTTTGCACGAGTTATACTTTTGAAGGAGGAGTTAACTATTGATTTTAGTGGTTTTATCATACTTTTCCTTCAGAGTATTCCACATGTTTCTTTGAAGTGTCGAAGGTCTCAAAAAAATTTATGAGACTATGTTCCATGAACATTAATGTGAGGCTTTTTGTCCTTTTGTCATCAATTTGTTATTTCTCATATTTATTGACTTCCATCTTAGAGACATATTGTCAAGTTCTGGAGGATTGGATTCAATGACATATTCCATATTTTCATAAATTAAAGCATATTTTATCTTCTAATGCCACATTTTATAATTTACCTCATTCGATTTCTCAATTTTTACCAATTTAGTGGTGATTAACTTGCTAACAGTCATTTGAGTAGATCCAGACAAAATAATTTTCTAATTTTAGATTTTTATCTTGAACAATATTTAACTAGATTAATTAAATCTATATGAAATATATGAATATGCCAAAAATTATATACAACTAAAATAAAGCAGATATAAACTTAAATGATGTAGTGATTAATTAACAATAAGAATAAAACTAATATAAAACAGTTGTGTGTCCTAACATAAAACACAGTTAAACATTTGTATAATCAGTTAACAGTAATAGACTAAAATGCAGATGTAATTACTATATTTAACTAAATAATGCAAACGATATCAAATGATGATTTAGATTTGAGATTAGATAATACACTAATGTTGGAAATAAGCTATTGTTTTATACTTTCAGCATGGTTTGCAATATTTGTCTTATCTCAACGTGTAATGCATCTAGTATTTTATTTTATTATTATTTATTTAAATAACAATGAAATAACGAGAGGCTTACGAGAGACATAACCAAAATGAGTGAAATACGACCAAAACAGTAAAGTTAAAGCAAAGCAAACCGATCGTGAGCCCCTTTTTTTTCTTGTACGCCTTATCTTCTTCTCCCTCTTTCTACCTCTCTGACTCTCCTATCCTTCTTCTTCCACTTGTGATGTTGCTCCCCTCTCTCTGTCTTCTCTCAGGATCAGCCAGAAATAGAGGTGCATGGGAGTTGGAGGAAAAATCAACAGTCAAAGGATCAGAGGCGGATATGGAGGATCCACAATCGATGGATCGACGGTGGAGGAGGTGGCCGGATCACGAGGTTAGAGGTTGTATCACGGAGGAACTGGCCAAATCGTGATGGTGGAAAGTCAGATCGCAAAGGGAACTGTAGATATCTTATTTTCGCATTTCCCAGAGCTATTAAGGATAGGAAACATTGAGATACCCTCCATCACATGATTAAGGATTTATATGCATTTTCAGATTTTCTATGATTTCTTTAAAAACATTTTTGATTTTGCTTGATTCAATGTTATTAACTGTGGCAGAGCTAACACACTCGAATTAATGGTAGGTTAGAGCCCCTTGAACTTTTTCCGGTACAAGTCATCAACTATGGCAAAACTGGTGCTTCCACCTTATTCAAATTGGCAGTAGATTTGAGTATTTTGATCTTAAAAAAAGTGTTTTTATAATTTTATAGAATTTTTGAAGTTTTTCTAAACTTTTAACACATCTCTTTGGATTAATATAAAAGACAATGGGTAAATTGTAAGAAATCAAGATGTTGTATCTACGATACGTAACGTATCTTGTTGCCAATCCAAAAGGCTGCGTCCTCATCGTCGCTAAAATTGGTGATAGACGATATGATAGCTACAATGAGAGGCAACGAGTATCCAAGTAATCTCTATCAATATATTTTGTTATCTTGGACTTTAATATGATATATAGGATATTTATAAAATATTATCATATTTTTTCTATTATAATTTCTACAATTTTTTTCTAATACTTAAATATATACGACATATCATATAAATCTTTATGAATGTCAATTAATTCAAGCAAATTTTAGAAATATGGATGACATCATATTAAGATCATATGTCTTTATTTTTATAAAAAACACGATTTTATGATAAGTTATCACATTTTTAAATGTTATAACTATATTTAATTCAAAATAATGTTTAAAAATAAAGATAAAATCTAAAATATCTAAGTAATTATGAATCTAAATTAAATCAAATCTGATATTTCAAATCTAAGATAAAATCTAAAATATTCCTCATGTTAGCTGATATTTTCCTCGAAATTGATGAAGACTTATATTTCAAATTTGATTTACTTAACATTTAAGTTTGATTTTAATTTAAAAATTTATTTAAAATATCTTTCCATTACAAAGATGATTTTAAATGGTGATTTGGTCATTATTTGTTATTGATTCGTATGAGCATATTTTGTGATTTTAATTTTCAAATTTTTACCTTTTTGGTTTTTCGACACCTCTACAACCGACGATTAGCTGACGTAGAATATATAATTGTCTGTTAGGTAATAATTCTTCGCGTCGAGTGAAAATAAAATCTCTAGTATCGTCGCCAGTGCATGTCATGACGTAATGATTCTGTCGTTGTCTCATAGGTGACAACAGCAAATATGTATTTTTTTTTCCCATTTTTAGAGAGTTTAATCCTAGCCTTTGATCTTCCACTCGTCTTTAATGAAATGTGGTGTCCCCAAACTTTATAAAAAGATCCCTATATCAAGAATTTAAAAGGAGACAATTCAAAAATCCAGGGAGACCATTAGAAACCCTAACGAGACCTTTCAAAAAGCTATAAAGAAGAAAGAAAAGAAAGGGACCTTGAGGGAAAGACTCATAGTATCCACTCCGTCAAATTTTCATGGGATAACCCAAATCCAAAGAGATCATCCCAGCCTGAAGTCAAAACGTGCCTCCGAAGTTCCGTCCAACTCTACTTTCTCAACCCCATACTAAGAGCACAAGGGTGAAGGGAGTATTGATTTCAATTTATTCATTTTTTCTACATATTATTGCATTCCTATATAGGCTATGACATATGCATGCAAAGATCACCCCCCGGTTAGTATTTAGTTTCATTTATTTATGTTATTCATTGTTTTTGTTGACATTGTTATTACACTTAGATTAATCCGGATTTATTTTTGTTTGTTTTTAAGGGAAGGAGTATTTACATAGCACGTTGATGCCACTGGGCATCCTACCGTCGACCTAGTGAATCGAGAATCCGCATCCACCACGACCGTAATCTCCTAAAAGCGTCTTGTTACTCAACTACACCAAAAGACAAGTAACGATCACAATATGAGCCATCAACATACATGGAAGCACCGATGACCTCATCAACACCTCTAAAACCACCATCCACAGTTAGATCGCAGAGGAACAAGCTGGATCGATGGAGATCGAGCCGCATCGCGACGGTCGTGAGGAGGAATGAGACAGAGGTGAGCAACGAAGAACCTAAAGAGGGATCGACCGAGATTGTGCGAGGGATAGATGATATCGTGGATAGATCGACTAATGGAGGTAAGAATGCTCTGATGCCACTTTGTTAGTATTGATCTAGGATGATCATTGTTTGGGACTCCGGGATATGGAAATTTTCAAGTAATTTTTCTCTATATATTAACTCTAATAGGAGACTACTCTTACTCATAGTAGAGGCAACGTAACCCTTTAAATCCTTTCATTCATAACTACCTCTGAAATTTAAGGAAGAAAATTTTTTCCCTTTTCCATAACATACGCGGTCTTCATTGATCACATTCCAATATCTAAACCAATCAACAATAATATGAAACCAAGATACGAAGGGCTCGCGATGTCGAAACCCTCGCGAGGTCTGAAACCATCGCGCCGCCACAGACCCCCTTGCAACCGCCGTGCATTGCTCCACAAAAAGACCAATTTCGATTGGCTAGCTTTCAAAAGATGCCTAATCGAAGATGATTCCTCTGACGAGGATGTTCCCCTCTGACTACCGCTCAGGCAAGCCGAACCCTATCCTGCTGTCCCCTCTTCCCGTACTCAGGTACGCACCTCTGGGAAGAGATTTTCTTCTTTGTGTGCTGCTTCTCCTCCCCCCTCACCAGGTTCCTGCTCGGAACGGTCGGGTGGGGAGGAGCGACAGAGGGTTCCTCGCTCTGCCTGGAGTGCGCGAGGTCGGTTTGAACTCTTTCATTTTGAATCAGATCTGATTTGTCTCGGGCCTTCCCCAACAAATCGGTTGGATCTGTAGCTCGATAAGCTTTTTATTCTGCCTTGCATTTCTTCTTGTTGGTGGCATTTTCTCTCTAGATGTGATTTACATTTGATACCGGATTTTGATATATCTTTACTTAGATCTAACTCTGCTGCTACATTTGTTTACTTATATTATTCTTTTGGGTATGAACTCTGCTCAAGCGGGCATTTTGATTTACCCTCTGTTCTCTACAAAACCCCTTCTAGGGATTCTGTTTCAAAGATGAAGAACAACTCTGGTTCTTCCCCTCTCGCCCCCTTTGAGCCAGTTCATTCTATTAGCTGGTCTCATGATAGAGTTCACACTCTCCCCCCGACTGCTCTCTAGACGACACTATCACCTGGTTCGGCCGTCAACCATTCGATCGACGCTATCTCCAGGTCTAGCCCATCCCCGACGTCGGAGCTATCTCCAGGTCCGACCGTCGACCGCTCGATCGGCGATTCCTCCTCTTCCCGCTGGATCTCTTCGTGGGTGGACTCCCGAGGGTCTGACATTGGCGACAGGTTGCCTGACAACGCCTCGTCTTCTGTGTGGTCTTATACGAGTTACACGCCACCTGTGTTAATTAATTCACAGGTTTTTAGTTAGCCTTTTCACACAACTAACCCCGTGGTTAAGAGAACGCCTAATCTCAACCTTGGAGCTGTTTATACGACTCCTCAATTTTCGTGCACTTACAGTCACCCGCAGGACGGTTACACCGACTCAGCCTTTAATGCCTGCAGTATTTCTTTATCCCATTTTTCAAACCCTCATTTGCACACTTTATTTACGGAGGATACAATTTTTCCCGCCAGCGGGGTTACGTGCGAATCGGGCATAATCTCTGCCACAGAGATTTGGCCTGACAACTGTAATTATTACCTCTCTTCGTCTCCCGCCCCTTCTCCTCCTACGAGACGCCTTAGTTGCCTTTCCAACAGGTTCTCTGCTCTCTCCTCCCCTCCTCGTCCCCTTACCACTGGCTCCTCCAGTTTTCCCTGAGTTGGAACCCTTCCCAACTCCCTCTCTTCTCTTTTCGGGCGACTGGAAGGTTGTGTCCAGGAAGAAGTACGTCTCTCCACTGGTATGTTTTTGCCGTATTTCCAGTAGATGTTTCTCCTGTGGCCTTCGCGGCCATCAGGCAAAGAAATGCAAGTATGCAGGGTATTGTTTCAAATGCAAATCTTCTGATCATTCCATGGCTATTTGTAAATTTCTCCAGGCACGACATGCCACTTCCTATGAGCCCTTGCCATGGCTGGTCTGTCACCCCATTTTCCGACCATCCTGCCTCCCTCCACTGTGATCTATGACCAACTCTTGGTACTTTTGCGAAGTGCCATTGTCACATCCCATTCTCTACAACTCTCTAAGGAAACCTTAGCAGACCACATCAGGACTTTCTGGCCCTGTTCCTCCGAGGTGGAGGTGCAACTATTCTCTCCTGGAAAACACCTATTAGTATTTCCATCTTCTACGATTAGAAATGACTATCTTAATCAATTTGGAGTAGCTCTGCTATCGATCTCCGCCTCCTTTATACCCTGGTCCCTGAACTCTAGTGCAGTTCTAACTCTGAAGGAAGAAGGGGTATGGCTCTGGCTTGAGGGTATTCCACACCATCTATGAAATATCGATGTCTTCCACCACATGATCTTTGGCTTTGCTGAGTTGCTGGAAGTAGACCTCTTCGTGGACTCAGCTAAGTTCCTAGGTTACTCCAGAATTAGAGTAAAAGTTCACCCTGACAAGGAAATCCCTGATTGTCGTTTTTTTGCTTTTGGCAACCATGTCTACCCCATCAAATACAGAAGAAGCTAGGACCTCTGTGCCCCCATCTCTTCATCCACCTCTGCCCCCTCGGGTCCCTTTCCCTCCTAGCCTACAACCTCTTCTCCCTCCACCTCTGGATCCATGAGTCTCCACCCCAATCACAAATCTTTTAAGACAAACAGGGGTTGGAGAGGTGGAAAAGGAAACAAGTCCTCTAGGGGAGGCAAAAATGTTTGGAAGAGACCCACCAACCCTGCCTTCTGCCCCCCTGCTACCTCTGCAGGTATATTACCCACTCTACCACCTTCTGCAGCGCCCGAACAGGACCTACCAGCCTTCCCACACTCTTTCTCCCCATCAACTGAACCTCAATGTATGGGTGACGAAACCTCTAAATTTGTGGCGGCAGAAATCAGGGCACGCAACCTATCCATGGCCAAATTCAAGAAGGTTTTGGCTGTCTACGATTGTTTGGAAAAAGATGACCTGAGTGGTCCCTCTGAGGTTGCTTCAGAAACTCAGCCACCAACTCCCATGTATCCTCTAGGTACTTTTTCTACTTCTATTTCCTCAAATGATATGCTGGGTTATGATCCACCTCATTCTGGGTCTGTATCATCTAATTCTCCCTTAGCTGCCTTTGAAGATAACACTGATAACTTTCTGGCAGATACCCTTAATTGGGAATCCTATAATCAGTTTATTACTTTTTGTGGTAATATTGGCATTTCTATTCAATCCATTAATGAGGTTAAAAATTTTCTTAATTCTGTTAGATTGGAGCAAGGACTGCCCCAAATTGATTTAAACATAAATCATAACCTAACTGAGAACTTTGCTTCTCTTTCCCTCTCCCCTGCCAATTAATGATAATTTCAGCTTGAAATATTAGGGGCTTGGGTTCCAGTGGCAAAAAAAAGGCCATCAATAGCTTTGTTAAAATTAACAAGTGTAATATCATTATCATTAGTGAGACTAAGTTAGCGACCTTCACTAACTACACTCTTAGACAGCTAGGAGGAGGCCTATTAAATCAGTGGGCTTCTATCCCCTCATCGGAGGCCTCTGGGGGCCTCCTCATTGGGTGGAATGATAGATTTCTAACACTGTTAAACTCTATCTCCACCACTTATTGCCTTTCCCCCAATTTCACATCTTTTGCTGATGGTCTTGACTGGTGGCTTACAGTTATGGGCCTTGTAATCCAACTCTGAAAATTGCATTTCTTGAGGAATTAGATTCCTTAAGCTCAAAAGTGAACTCTAACTGGGTCGTTGGGGGGGACTTTAATCTCACCAGATTCTCACATGAGCATTCCTCTAGGCACAACATCACCAATGACATGAGACACTTTAATGTCTTCATTGATAAACATTTTATGGTGGACTTTTCTCCTAATAACTCCAAATTCACTTGGTCCAATATGCAAGTTCCTCCCTCCATGGTTAAGTTGGATAGATTCCTTGTATCCAGTGACTGGGCTAAGCAATATCCTAACTCCTTCTGCCTAGGTCTGGCTAGGGTCGTATTTGACCATATTCCAATCTCTTTCAATACTACTCCACCAGATTGGGGTCCTACCTCATTCAAATTTTATAAATCCTGGCTCCACTATGAGGGTTTTAGCACTTATATTGAATCCTCTTGGTCCATCTCCATTAACATATGTACCTCTCTCTCCCTTGTAACTAGATTTGCATACAGGCTCAAACAACTAAAGAAGCAGATCATTGATTGGATTAGGCCAATAAGAAAGGTTAGATGCCTACGTCTTATCTCAATTGAGTCTAAAATTGCTTATATTAACTCACTAGCTGAGTCCCAACATTTACACCCTACAATTCTGCTTGAGAAAAGAGATCTTCAGGCTGAACATTCTTCCTTACTCCAAGAGCAAGAAGAATACTGAAAACAAAAGTCAAGAATTCAATGGCTTAAAGAAAGAGACCTAAACACCTCTTTCTTTCATAACATGGTCAATAGTAGAAGAAGAAACAATGCCATCCATTCTTTGAAGATAGGGGACTCAATAATATTTAGCCCCGCCATTATCTCCAAGGAAATAGAAGGCCATTTCATTAGGCAATTCAATAAGCCTATTAGGACCTACCCTTCTATGAGTTGGGATACTTTAATTCCAAAAAAAATTCAGAACCCCTCAGAATTGGAAAGGGTTTTTACCTTGGAGGAAATATACACCAACCTTAGGCTTTTACCTGGAGACAAGGCCCCTAGCCCTGATGGTTTTCCAATATTCTTCTTTCAACAATTCTGGGAAATCCTCAAGTTAAACATCCTTGAAATCTTTAGCTACATGAATGCCACCACAGACTCAGATTTTTTGCAACCTATCAATCAAACTTTTATTTCATTAATCCCTAAACTGGAAGGGGCTCAGTGTATTAAAGACTTTAGACCCATTAGCTTGGTGAACAGCTTATACAAAATCATCACTAAAACATTGGCTTCCAGGCTATCCCCTGTCCTAGATAAACTCATTGATAACTCCCAATGTGCTTTCATTCCTGGGAGATACATTGGGGATTGCTTCCTGGTAGCCCAGGCAACTTTACACTTCATGAAGCTGTCTGATACTCCTAGGTTTCTTTTAAAATTAGTTTTTGAGAAGGCTTTCGACAATGTGAATTGGGACTTCTTATTGGATTCTCTTGCTGGCTTAGGGTGTGGTAACAAATGGATTTCTTGGATTAAGATGTGTATTACACATGCTAGATTTTCCATCCTTCTCAATGACTCCCCTAAAGGCTTCTTCCCATCTACCAATGGTCAGAGGCAAGGTGATCCATTATCACCTCTCTTATTCATCAATGTTACGCACATTCTGATTAGAATGCTCTCTCTTGCTGTAAACTCTGGACTGATTACTGGGATCCAAATCCCACATGAAGGCCCCAATATCATGAACATCCAGTATGCTGATGACACCATTCTTTTCCTGGCTGCAAGTGAGGGAAACATAATTAATATAAAGAGAATTCTGTGTTGTTTCCAGCATTGTTCTGGTTTGAAAATCAACTTCCATAAATCTTCCCTCACTGGAATAGGTGTTCCAATTGACTCTATCAATAGATCAGCTCAAATACTTGACTGTAATACTTCTACTCTGCCTATATCCTACCTTGGACTTCCCTTGTACTATAGGAAAGCCACCTTCAATGACTGGGCTCCAGTGATTGACAAAATTTCTAACAAATTGTCTCTTTGGAAGGCAAAACATCTATCTCTTGGTGGAAGATTAACTTTGATTAATTCTGTCCTCTCAGCCATCCCCTCCTACTTTTTATCTATTTTACATCTGCCTAAAAGAGTTGAAGATGCTGTTAACAAACTTAGATCCAGATTCCTTTGGAAGTCCAATGCTTCCACTTCATCTTATGGTCATCTGACCCGTTAGGGCCTACTTTGTAGATCTACGCAACAAAATGGTTGGGGAATTATTAACATCAAGAATTTTAATCTAACCCTCAAATCTAAACTTCTTTGGCAGCTATTTTCCAATACTTGCTCTCTGAAATGGAAAGAAATAATAAAAGCAAGGTATTTTTCTAGGAATTGGCCTGGGGCTATTCTAAATTCATCCTCAGGTAGATCTTCTCCATTATGGCAAGAATTGAGAGCATGCTTTAACTTGGTCAACTGCTGTAATGACTCTCTGGTTTAGAATGGCACCAGCACCATCTTCTGAGAAAGTAAATGGTGGAATGAGGTAAAACTTAAACACTATCATCCAGATCTATTTACATTAGCTATATACAAAAAAGTCTCACTTGCTAAAACAATTGAGATTTTTAGGGCAGACTTTGGCAGCCTATTTGCTGCCCCGCTGACCCCAGTTAGCACTGGTTTCATTCAGGATCAGGCTGATCTTCTTGCAGATATCATCTCTAACATTACCTTACTTCCTCAATATGACATGTTATAGTGGAATTCTTCAAACAAATTTTTTTTCAGTAAAATCATGTTATAACTTTATTAATGATGGAGGTCTTCGTTTTCAGCACAATGAAGCAATCTTGTGCAGTTGGGCTCCTATCAAAATAAAAACATTTTCTTGGCTGGTTCTCCATGACAAAATCTTGACTAAGGCCAATCTTTGTAAAAGGGGTTGGACTGGCCCACAGTTGTGCATCTTTTGCAACACACATATAGAAACAGTCACACACTTATTCATATACTGCCCGTTTGCTATTTTCATTTGGCATGCATTCATTCAGGGAAGTCTTTATCCTGTTATATTTTCCATTGCTGATTTATTCACAGTTCCTCTTACTTTCAAACTAGATTTACCTTCCATTGGCTGTAGCACTTTGATTCAATCCATCTTCTGGATTATTTGGAAGGAAATGAATAATCAAATTTTTAGAGGGCTTTTCAAGGACCCTAAACTATGTATACATGATATCTCTTCTCTTATTCATGGTTGGATAGATGCTTTGGCCAGAGGTTTTGACAAAGCAGACGTTCTCTGCCCCATCACCTCTGTCTAGACATGGAAATCGGGTCGGGCCGGTCCAGGCCCGCTCAGCCCAGCCCGGGCCGGGCCAGGCTCGTCGCGGGCCGCG
>JAMKQA010008140.1:0-16667 GCA_024699735.1 Posidonia australis | reverse complement strand
GGCCTGGTGGCGGGTCCCTGGTGGCATGATTCACGTGGACGTGGAAGGTCGCATGGTTTGGTTTTGTGCTTGTGGCTTCCATTCTTTCCTTCCCTTCTTTCTCTTTCCTTTCCTTTCTTTATTTTTTTTCTTTCTTTCCCTTCCCGGGCCCCACCCCCACCCTTCTTCTTCTTCTCCATCTTCTTCTTCTTCTTCTTCTCCTCTCGCATGAGGGAGTGGGAGAGTAAATAGAGAGGGGAGATGGGAGGAAGAGAGGAATTGTGAGAGAGAGAGGGAGATGGTTGGGAGGAGGAGGTTGTAGCTGTCGTCGTGCCACCATCGTCGCGTGGAGGAGAGGAGCAGCTCGTGGCTGGAGGAGGAGCGTCGCTATTCGTCCGCGTCGCTGCGTCTTCGCTGGGGGTACGCACCTCGTAGATTTTATTTTGATTCCAAATTTGTACCATAGGTGCATGTTAGTGTGCTGGTATTTGTAATATATTTTATAAATTTATTGTGCATTTGTGGGCTATTTATAGCTATATTTATGGTTTGGGGTGAATAGTATCCCCCTTGTGTTTTCTGTTGTTTTCTCGAGATCCACTTGATGGATTTCGGTGTTGTTTGTTTGGTTTGGAAGATCTCGTTGAGATCTTCATTTTGATATATTGTTTGCATGGCTTGGATTGGTGGTTTGCAGGATTGGGCTTTGGGTTGCCCTGTAGTAACCTGGTTCGGCATGCCGAATAATTTTTGTATGCTGTTTTTATTGTAGATTTTCCCCTCTATTTCTGGTTTGGTCAATTGAACATTTTCAGTCTGTCGAATTAGGGGTTTTCGGTCGATCGAACGTTTTTGGTCTGCCGAATCGGGGGTTTTCCGTCGATCGATCCATTTTAGTCTGCCGATTCAGGCCCTGATCCTGCATTAAGTTATTTTATGTTTTGATTAATATATCTATATATGTATGTATATATATATATATATATATACATACATTAATCTTGGGGGGGGATAAACATAATGGCATAAATGATTAGGACAATCATTACATTGGTCTAGGGTTTGCCTAAAAAAATGAATTAGCAAGATTTCACCAGGGGTATGTGTAGACTAAAAGATGAAATGATTTAGAAATAGTAGATTCTTTCCCTAGATTGTTTAGACTGGACTTTAGGGATAATGATAGTGTCCCTAGGTCTAGGATTTGTTTAGTTTTGTGTGCGATGTACTGAATGGAGTATTCAGTGGCACTATTCTCGGTGTTTGAACCGATCTGGTTGTGCTCCCGAGGGACACGAGCCAGTAGGTGTCTTACACTTGGCGCCAGAGCTTGTGAGTTATGATTGTGTTTGCTTTGTTGTTGGTGTTTGCTTGGTTTGTGGTCGTGGGTTGAGTGTAGTGCTCGTGAACCCAGACTCTCCCATGGTGCTTTTGCCTGGGCCTGACAGGAGAGCTATCGAGGCTGTCTCTTGTCTGTAGTTTCTCAGCCTTTGGTTTCTGTGCCACTGTTGGGCACAATATTGCTTGAGTTTTAATGGATATTTAATGGTTTTCCCAAAAAAACGTTTTGGAAAGAAAAGAGTATAGATTTGAAAGTGGCTTTGGAAATAGTTTTCTAGTGCTTTCTCTTTGCATTTGGGACCAAGAGACTGAGGCGAGTGTTCGTCGGGTCTTGGAGGTATGACACTCCTTGACTATCGTTCACGGGGCCAAGGTTGAGGTCCGTGGGTTGAGGTGTTTCGTGGCATGACAGGGAGGTATGATATTCTTGCTATCACTGTGAGCACTGAGGCTCGAGTGTTGTCAGGTGTGGAGGTATGAGACTCCTTCCTGAGCACCGTGTGGAGGGCGCCATGAGGAGGCGTACCCTGTGGTAGCCAGTGCAGGTGGGACGTGCGCCCTATAGCTAGTAGCGTCTTGAGAGACAAGACTGCCTTCCCAAGGAGGGGTTGGCGTTGTTGAGGGTTCTCTAGGTGGGAGAATCACGGGACGGTGATCGCTCCTGCATAGGGTGGCTTCACTGTGGCAGTGCAGACAATGTGCTCACTCTTCAGTGGACTGCTTGTGGCCAGTGTTGTCTGCTTCGCGCTAGGCAGTTCGGCACATTATTTGTGCTTGTGTTTGTGTAGAGTGTTGGTTTCGAAAATCAGGCTCTGGGCCTAGAGGAGGCTGTGGTTTTGGCGTCTGTTGAGGAGCAGAGTTTGGGAGCAGTGGCTTCGTTGTTGTGGGAGCAGAGGCTCCGTGGCTTGGTGTGTACTTGGGTCCAGAGGGGACCATGTTGTATAAAGCAGAGTCTCTGTAGTTGTGCTTTTGTTGTTGTTTTGGGCTTGAGATGGCGAGAGTAGCTTTCTCGGGCATGCATAAAAGGTTTTAAAAGTGCTTGCATGTGGTTTTGAAAGGAAAAGAAAAAAAAGAAGGTATTAAAGGCATGGTTTTGTGATTTTGTGGCTAGCTGGGCGGTGGTAGACTGCCTGGTTTGGTGTTGCGGTGTCCGAGAGGGATGCTAGTGCTTGTGTGCTATGCGTCGGTGGATTACCCTTTTGGTTTGTCGGCATCGAAGTGTGATGCGTGTGCTTTTTTGCCCTCGGCATAAGTTGCCGAGTTGTAGGTGGGGTGCGTGATGGGTGACCGTTGAGTGGTCACTCACGTGTGCTTTGTTTTGTGTGTTTTTGGCAGGTGCAGGATAGTAGTTGCTGGTTGCTAGTGCACATAGGAGGAGTCACGCCACCACACAACAAGGATCCAGGTGAGTGGTAGTTTAGTTTATTTTTGTTGTTTATTAGTTTTATTTCCTGTTGAGAGTACTTAGCCTTAGTTACATCATTAGTGTAATTGTTGGTTAATAATAAAGATAAAACAAATAATAAAATAAAAATTTGTTACTAGGTTTAGTGGTAGTGACTTGGGGGTCATTACAACACCCATCGCATGTCATATTGCTATGCCATAGAAATGTGTGTAGAAATAATGCAATTAGAAAGGGTATATAGTGCTCCAGCTCCAACCACCAAGCCTAAATAGTTTGTCCTCATCCTTGCCACCAGAAGACCATCCTTCAAAGCCAATTGAAGAGAGCCAGTCCAAATCCACCACCACCCATAAGAAAGACCAACCTACAGCTGATATCACTACCCAGTTTAAAAGGTCAAGGCTGACATATCCATATGAGACCTCGTTCACACCACAATCGAGCATATTCCCTAGATCTTTCAAGCTACTCATCTCTCCCCAACCATACGACCTTCAACCCTAGAAGATATGGTGGGAATGATTTTTGCACCGTAGGTGATCTCTTTCTCCAATGCGGAATTGCCCTTGGTAGGGACTAATCATAATCAATCCTTATTTATCATGGTGCAGTATAAAAAGTTTTGCATACCATTCACACTGGTGGATAATGATGCAGGCCTAAATGTCTGCCCCTTGCGTACTACAAGTCAACTCTGATTCAAGTTGAAAGACATAACCCTTGTAGTAAAGGGAATGACAGCTTTCGACAATGCTCACCATGATGCACTAGAGATTATAGTTATTCCTTTGGTGGTCGGACCAGTTCAATTTGACGTAGAATTCTACGTCGTTGATCTCGAGCCAACTTTCAATCTCTTGCTTGGACGTCCCTGGCTTCACAAACATCAGGTCATCCCCTCAACCTTGCACCGAATGATCAAGTTTCACTGGGACAACGACATTGCTATTGTCATGGTAGAAAACTTTAAGAAGGAAAAGGTTGAGGCTATTTCTTCTTTGTCTCCCCAGATTGTCGACTTTGACCCAAGCCTTTTGACATTCTTTATCAGGTCAACTGCTACGAACTGTCAACATCATTCCTATTCTCGAGCACGTCTATCATTTGGCCATTCATGGCAACCCTTTCATGATGGTCGAGAATGTTTGTCAAAGATAGGCGTACGAGAAGGAGACACCTCTCAAGCGATATGACTAAGGAATCGTCGAGCCAATTATAGCTAAAGAAAGAAGAGAGTATGAAGGGTAGGGTTACAAATGGTAACTGCAAGAAGGACTCTCGCGTAATTGTAAATCTCGAAAACTCTTTATTCTACAAGATTTGTCTAACTTCATTAGCGTAGGGTTTCAAGATCCCAATCAAAGTTGTATGCTTGCAAAGGTTGTACAAGCACAAAGTGAGTTCGTTGATGATTTTGAATGGGTGTGTGTAGAAGGCTATTACTTGAAGGGAGAGCATTCAAATGACAAGACGAGTTAGACACCTTTGTTTCTGACGGGGTCAGTCAGGCTTACATTGCTGCCTCCAAAGTTAGTCATAGATCCTTCCATAGTTTCTGTTGCAGTTCTAGTAGGAGGAGTTCCATCTACAACTTTGACAGCATATCAGTCAGCCAATAGAGTCTACAGTCAACTTGGCATTCAAATAGCAATGCCAATAAGATCAGTTTTACGGAGTCATAGTCAGTCATGCATGACACTCATAGAACTCATCCAACATCATCGCCCAAAGTACGAGAGTCCATTATTGCATATTATGTGGACTTTGCCTCTAACAAAGATGAAGGAAACATTGTAGTTGCATAGGTGGACAGTATGCTTAGTGTTTTGGAAGTCTTGTTCCAAGAGTAATTGGCAACACTAGCGAAGGATGTAGAGTGTGAGATCAGGCACAGAAAGGGAAAGGCTTTGGTTACAGAGCTTAGTACAAATTTGCCAGTTTCATAGGACCAATGTGCCATCATGGTCCTTGAGGAAGCAAAGCTAGCATATGCTAGACCAGAGGAGTTTATCTCCTGTCAGCTGCGAGGCGGATCTAGTTGGCACTACCAGTTCCGACCTTACTTGAATAGTGAGGTTCAAAAGAAAAGATCCAGAGTTAAGCTTGGGAGAGAATGTGGGCGGCAACAATCATATCAGTCAATCAGTGGACAACCACCCAATTGTCATAAACATTGTACATACTGTGCGAGAAAACTAGAAAAATCAAAACAACCAGCTGCACAATATGATTGTAGAAGAGGAAGAGAAAGCAAAGAACGTTGGTGAATCTTGGGACATTGGAACCAGAGGTTGTTAGAGGCACTTATAAAAAGACCAAAGTGATTGTGACCATCTTGAAGCATCATCAGGGGTAGAGTTCTAAATAGATATGCTCATTTGAAGTCACTGATCCATCTTCTCAACAAGAAGTCCTTTCAGAGCTCATCGCGTATGAAAAAGACAATGGTGTAGAAACAAGTGCAAACAGTCGTACCAAGCCGGAGTTTTAGGCATATGATGACGATATAGAAGGCCCAAACCTACATGTCAAGGAGGAGACAAAGCTTATAAACATTTGCACCTCAGAAGATGTTAATGAAGTGCGTATTAGTGCTAGGCTCATAACATAGGCCTGAGTAGAATTCATTGAACTTCTTTGAGAATATGCTGATGTTTTTGCTTGGAGTTATGATGACATGGTTGGGCTAGATGTTGAGGTTGTGGTGCACATATTTCCGCTTAAGCCCAACATCAATCCAGTAAAGCAGAAGCTGCGTAGATGCAACCACATTGGCTGTTGAAGCTCAAGGAAGAGATCATGAAGTAGCATAAAGTTAACTTTTTAAAAGTCGTCCTCTATCTTGAATGATTAGCCAATGTTGTTCCAGTGCTAAGGAAAGATGGCCAAGTTTGCATGTGCATCGATTATAGGAACCACAACAAGGCAAGCCTGAAAGTCAATTTCTCACTCCCACACATTGATGTACCGGTGGACAATACCACAGGACATAAGATGCTATCATTTATGGACCGATTCTCAGGTTACAATCAAATCTGAATGGTCGAGGAAGATAGGGAGAAAATATCTTTCATTATCCTATGGAGAGTATTCTATTACAAGGTCATGCCATTTGGGCTCAAGAATGCCGAAGCTACATATCAGAGGGCGATGACAACTTTGTTCCATGACCTCATGCATTAAGAAATCAAGGTTTATGTGGAAGACATGATCGTCAAGAAAAGGAGCTTAAAGAATACATTACCTGCCTGAGAAAGCTATTCAACCACTTGTGGAAATACAAGCTCCACCTCAACCCCAATAAATGTGTCTTCAGTGTATCATTAGGGAAACTTCTGGGATACATCATCAGCCAGAGGGGAATTGAGGTGGATCCTAACAAAGCCAAAACCGTCATCATGATGCCTTCCACTATGATGGAAAAAGAAGTCCAAGGGTTGCTAGGGCATTTGTAATACATCAACCGATTCATTGCCCAGCTTACACCGATTTGTGAGCCAATCTTCAAACTCCTAAGAAAGAATGCGTAGATCAATTGGGGTGAAGAATGTCAAGAGGCTTTTGACAAGATCAAACGGCTCCTGGCAAGGCCACCAACCCCAACACCAAGATGGCCTTTGTTGTTTTACTTGTGAATAACACAGCATTCCATGGACATAGTCCTAAGTCAACATGACGAGTCAGGTCGCACGAAGAGAGCCATTTATTACTTATGCAAGAAATTCAACGATTGTGAAGTCAAGTACACCGCAATCGAGAAGGTCTTCTCTTCTCTCATCTAGGCCACACAATGCCTTAGACAATTACATGATGACGTATCCTGTCCTACTTTTATGCAGACATGATCTTATGAAATATTTGTTCCAAAAGCTGACGTTAGTAGGCAGGTGTGTCAAGTGGTAGGTGCTTCTATCTTAATTTGATATCACCTTTGTCACTCAAAAATCTATGAAAGGACATGTCATGGCAAATTATTTGGCAGACCTACCTTTGCTAGAATACCAACCCTTGCAGACTCAGTTCCCTGATGAAGATATATTGTTTGCATGGAAGAAACTAAGCCAGAAGAGACTAGTGATAAGAAGCAGTGGCATCTCTACTTCAACGACGTAGTTAACAAGCAAGGCATGGGCATCGAAGCAGTGTTAGCAACCCTACAGGACCAGTTGATCCCACTTGCTCGAAAGTTGACCTTCGTATGCACCAATAATGTGGCAGAATATGAGGCATACGTCCTTGGACTTTAGGCTGTGTTACAACATGGTGTATGAAAGTTACATGTGCATGACGATGCCATGTTAGTTATCTTGCAAGTCAATGGCAACTGGAAGACGAAAGATTTAAAGCTTGTACCATACTGTAGACACCCCAATTTCCCAATTTTGCAGGATGGAGATGTGGTGGCTGGGCTGTTAACCACAAATAGACCCATTAAACCCAAATGAAGCCCTTTAGGCCCATGGAGCCCACAAGAACCACTTTGGCCCATGAAGGCCCATTTAACTCATTAAAGGCTAATTTAACACCTTGAAGCCCAGTTGAAACACCCATTAGGCCCATGGTGGCCCACTTAAGCCCGCATAGGCCCAATTGAAGCCCATTAGGTCCATGGAGGCCCACAAGAACCACTGTGGCCCATGAAGGCCCATGGTGGCCCATTTAACCCATCAAATCCCAATTGAAGCCCATTAGGCCCATGAAGGCCCACTTAAGCCCACTTGGGTCCACAAGACCTATTTAGGCCCATCACAACCCATTAAGCCCAATCAAGCCCACCTTGGCCCCAAAGTCCACAAAGGCCCACAACAATTTAACCCATTTCCTCCCTCTCCATATTCATTATTTTCTCCTTCATTTTCATTGAATTTTCACCAACTGACCCTTTCTTCTCACTGAACCCACTTCTTCTCCACTGAACTCTCACGAACCAGCCACTGAACTCATCAAGTCAGCTCGAGCTCCATCAATCCAGCATGAACCAGGGAAGCCAAGGCCACAGGATGAGCTGCCGGTGAAGCTTGGATTGCCGTTCATCTCTATTGGCAATCAACGAGATAGCAGGAGGTAGTCGTTTAGCAGTCTGTTAGGTCTGTTAAGGGGAGTGTTAGCTTAGTTAGTGGGTTTCGTAAACAGTTAGTGGTTCCGTTACACAGGTGGCAGTTGGTTGCGATGGGTCGTTGGGTTTCTCTGCCTATAAAAGGAGGGGTAGAGGCAGAGTTTTGAAAAAAAACTTTTGGCGAGAGAGAGAAGGAGAATTGAGAGTGCCAGAGGATTTCGGAGAGAAAGGAACCTTTGGTGAGAGAGGAGGAGGAGAATTTCAGTTCTCCGATGAGCTATAGAGGTAGATTGACGACGTTAGGCTAGGTACACCCCATTCTGACCACTTCTAGCTTTGTTTGTAGCTTCCTAGGTTCCCCTCTCTCTTTCTGGATTGATTCCAAGTAATTCAGACCAGAGAGATCGCCGTCGCCGTTTTCCGATGATATAGGTGGGAGGGTGGCCCAAGGCACTGTCTTGGCCCCTAGTAGCATCCTATCTTCCACCCCTGGTCTTCCTTGTGCACCTCCGCTCCCTGGTGCGTCGCTCCATCGCCTCCAAATAGCTCTACCCGAAGATCGCAGGAGAAGCCATTTCCACCATTGTTGGAGAAAAAAACCACAGCCTGAGGTGGACAGGTGCCTCCCGTAGCTACGAGCCCCTCCGAGCCTCTAGAAACACACCACAACATGCCTCGAGCACTCTGGATTCCTTGGAAGCATGCCACGAGGTCCCGATCGTCGCAGCAATGCCGCTCATCGGAGAAGAAGCCGTCGACGACCGTCAGAGCTCTCCTATGCTGCATCCTCCTCCATTTAGCTCCTAAAGGAAGGAGGAAGCTCCCTGATGCTCCCTGAAGCCTCCATGATCGTTGGATCGTCGAGTCGCTGCCCTCCAGAAGCTCCTTCTTCCCCGACGCCGTCACCAGAGCTCCTCGACGGCGAGGTAGGTGGGAGGCTCGTTCCCACCGATTGATCTTGGATCCATTCCGATGGATCATTTCATCTCACCTCCTTCTTGCTTTTAGTGAGATCAGACCACAGGAAGGCTTTTTGTGCCCCTCCAGCGGTCGTCGATGGCAGAGATCCGTCGCCGGCGGCCGTCGTTCTTTTTTCCTTTTAAAAAATAAATTAAAACATTTTATTTTGATTGAAGTTATGAAACTATGTTTTCTTTACATTTAGATCCTTTTCTCATTACACATAGGTCCTTTTATTACAAATAGGTCCTCCAATCATTTTTCATAAATCATTCGAATAATGTTTTCATTGAAAATATTGCATTTTCCCCCTTAAACATTTAACATAATGTTTCCCAGGCATTAAACTTTAACGAAAGCCCATATGATTTCTTTTAATGCATTTTAATTCAACATTTT
The DNA here is from genome assembly GCA_024699735.1 of Posidonia australis. Classification (NCBI taxonomy): domain Eukaryota; kingdom Viridiplantae; phylum Streptophyta; class Magnoliopsida; order Alismatales; family Posidoniaceae; genus Posidonia; species Posidonia australis. Next base: position 7,524 of record JAMKQA010008140.1, on the reverse strand, counting down.
TGCATAAAAGACCTTGAACTTTCCTGAAACCTTTTTGAGTGTACTTTTTCCTGTGAAAATTGCATGAAAGCCCTTGTATTCTTCTGAAATTATCCAGAATGCTTATTTTTGCTGGTTAAATTGCATTTAAGCCCCTATATTCATCTGAAACCTTCTAGAATACACATTTCTTTGGTTTATTTGCATTTAAACCCCAGGATTTTATTGAAAACTTCTCTGAAGCATGTTTTTCCTGGTTAAATTACATTTTAACCCCTGATTTCTTCTGGAACTTTTTAGGATGCTTTGGTGTGATGGGCAATTTGCATTTTAAACCCTGTACTTCACAAGTTTCACTCTGAATGCCTGTTTTCTTGGGTAAAATGACTGTATTGCCCCTGAAATTTTCTTAAATCATTTTTCTTGCATATTTTATTCTGAATTTCCATTGAATTGCATTAAATGCATGTTTTAGTGGCAAATTGCATTTTAACCCTAGGAAACTTCATTTTGTTTAGGATTGCACATATTTGCATATTTGTTCCTGTGACCATGTCGGTGGAACCCTTGCACGACTCTCCTCCTACCTGGTGCGTGGAAGCACATGAGGAGACCTGATATGGTCACGACGAAGATGGTGAATGCGAAGGAAGAGACTAGACTTGGAAACACCAAGGGAAGATAAAAAGGATAAGGAAAGGAGTTGCCACCTAGTCTTTTAATGGAAAGATGAGGAAAACCAAAAAACACAAGAAAACTGGGAAGCAAACAAGATGCAGAATGTATGTGTGTGCTCCGTGCCTAATGGATAATGCACAATTGAGTGCGGGCCAGAGTTATGGTAAGGATTCTGGTTACGCATGGGGAAGGGGTTAGGCACCTCCATGCCCCCGAGAGAACTCTGTCTTTCTAGGTTTCCCTATTGTCAATGGTCTATGGATGTATGCCTGCTTATTCTATATGCCCATGCTAAATATGATTGAAAACATGCCAAATCAAAGTGAAGAAATGAAATAAAGGAAAAGCTAATCCGAGGGTCAAATGTAAGCATGGAGAATGCTGCTTTATTGTATGCCCTTGGGCGATGAAGAAAATCATGAAAATTGAGAAATTCTTGGAAAGCATCTCGCAAAGCAGCACAAATTGGGATAAATCTGAGAAAATCAAAAAGGGAAAAATAATCCTCATTCCGGGACAATGTCGGCTTTGTGAAGTTTTTTACTCTACGCCCTCGGGCGATGGAAAGTCAAAACATGTCTAAAGGCAAAATCCAGGAAAATCTGGGAAGTGGCAAGAAAACCACGCTAAAAACAAGCTAGGAATGCGTGCTCAAAAGAAAGAAAGCAAAAGCAAGAAAACTTGCAAGAAAAGGTGCTACAAAAAGTGCAAAATGCATGTATGAATGTAATAATGAAAATTCCAAGGGTTCTTGTGCAAAAAATCCAAATTCTGAAGAAAGCTGAAGTTCTGAAGCCAAATCATCAAAAATACATAGGAAAACACATTCTATGCAATTATGAATAAATTCAGGGCCAAATGTGCAAATATGTACAACCCTAGTCAAAATGACGTTTCCTAGGGGTCAAAATGCAATTTTACCACTAAAACATGCACTTATTGTCATTTTGTGGAAATTCAGAGTAAAATATGCAAGAAAAATGATTTAAGAAAATTTTAGAAAGTCTCAAGGGCAAAACAGTCATTTTACCCTAGGAAACAAGCATTCAGAGTGAAATCTGTGAAGTGTAGGGGTTAAAATGCAAATTTACCTAGCAAAACAATGTATTCATAAGAATTTCAGAAGAATATAAGGGCCTCTATGCAATTTTCAAAGAAAAAGTGCACTAAGAAAGGTTTCAGGAAAGTTTAGGGTCTTTTATGAAAAAAGTTGAATTAAAATGCATTTAAAGAAATCCTGAGGGCTTTTGTTAAATTCTTAAACCTGGAAAACATTAATTTAAATGTTTAAGGGGGAAAATGCAATATTTTCAGTGAAAACTTTATTCGAATGATTTATGAAAAATGAATGGAGGACCTATTTGTAATAAAAGGACCTATGTGTAATGAGGAAAGGATCTGAATGTAAAGAAAACATAGTTTCAAAACTTCAATCAAAATAAAATGTTTTAATTTGTTTTTTAAAAGGAAAAAAGAACGACGGCCGCCGCCGACGGAGCTCCGCAGCAGACGACCGCCGGAGGGGACATAAAAGCCTTCCCGCAAGAAGGAGGTGAGAGAAATGATCCATAGGAGTGGATCCAAGATCAATCGATGGGAACAAGCCTCCCACCTACCTCGCAGTCGAGGAGCTCCAGTGACGGCATCGAGGAAGAAGGAACTTCTGGAGGGCAGCGGTGTGGCGATCCAGCGGTCGAGGAGGCCTCGGGGAGCGTTGGGGAGCTACCCTCCAGAAGCTCCTTCTTCCCCGACGTCGTCGTCGGAACTCCTCGATGGCGAGGTAGGTGGGAGGCTCGTTCTCACCGATTGATCTTGGATCCACTCCAATGGATCATTTCCTCTCACCTCCTTCTTGCTTCCTGTGGAGTCTAATCTTAGATCAGATCACAGGAAGGCTTTTTGTGCCCCCTCCGGCGGTGCTCCGTCGTCGATGGTCGTCATTCTTTTTTCCTTTTAAAAAACAAATTAAAACATTTTTTTTTGATTGCAGTTCTGAAACTATGTTTTCTTTACATTTAGATCCTTTCCTCATTACACATAGGTCCTTTTATTACAAATAGGTCCTCCATTCATATTTCATAAATCATTCAAATAAAGTTTTCACTGAAAATATTGCATTTTCCCCCTTAAACATTTAAAATAATGTTTTCCAAGTTTAAGAATTTAACAAAAGCCCTCAGGATTTCTTTTAATGCATTTTAATTCAACTTTTTTTTCATAAAAGACCCTGAACTTTCCTGAAACCTTTCTGAGTTCACTTTTTCTTTGAAAATTGCATAAAAGCCCCTATATTCTTCTGAATACATTGTTTTGCTGGGTAAATTTGCATTTTAACCCCTGCACTTCACAGATTTCACTCTAAATGCTTGTTTCCTAGGGTAAAATGATTGTTTTGCCCCTGCGACTTTCTGAATTTTTTTTGAACCATTTTTCTTGCATATTTAACTCTGAATTTCCACAGAATGACATTAAGTGCATGTTTTAGTGGTAAAATTGCATTTTGACCCCTACGAAACTTCATTTTGACTAGGATTGCACATATTTACACATTTCGCCCCAGATTTCTTCATAATTTCATAGAATGTGTTTTCCTATGTATTTTTGATGATTTGGGTTTCAGAACTTCAGTTTTCTTCAAAATTTTGGTTTTTTGCACAAGACCCCTTGGAATTTTCATTATTACATTCATACATGCATTTTGCACTTTTTGTAGCACCTTTTCTTGCAAGTTTCTTGCTTTTGCACACGCATTCCTAGCTTGGTTTTCTCGCCGCTTCCTGGATTTTGCTTTTAGACTTATTTTGGCATTCCATCGCCCGAGGGCGTATAGTAAAAGGATTCACAAAGCCGACATTGTCCTAGAATGAGGATTATTTTTTCCTTTTTGATTTTCTCAGATTTATCCCAATTTCCGCTGATTTGGAAGACGCTTTCCGAGAATTTCTCGATTTTCATGATTTTCCTCATCACCCAAAGGCATATAGTAAAGCGGCATTCTCCATGCCTACATTTGACCATCAGATTAGCTTTTCCTTTATTTCATTTCTTCACTTTGATTTGGCATGTTTTCAGTCATATTTAGGATGGGCATATAGAATAAGCAAGCATACATCCATAGACCATTGACAATAGGGAAACCTAGAAAGACCGAGTTTTCTCGGGGGCATGGGGGTGCCTAACCCCTTCCCCATGCGTAACCAGGATCCTTACCCTAACTCTAGCCTGCATTCAATTGTGCATTATCCATTAGGCACGATGCACACACATACATTCTGCATCTGTTTGCTTCCTAGTTTTCTTGTGTTTTTTGGTTTTCCTCGTCTTTCCATTAAAAGACTAAGTGGCGACTCCTTTCCTTATCCTTTTTATCTTCCCTTGGTGTTTCTGGGTCTAGTCTCTTCCTCCACATTCACCATCTTCACCGTGACCATCTCGGGTCTCCTTATGTGCTTCCACGCACCCAGTAGGAGGAGAGCCTGCAAGGGTTCCACCGGCATCGTCACAGGAACTGGCGACTCCCCTAGAGAAAACCAAATTCTAGCTTTCGTTCTAGTTTCTCTTCTTGTCTTTGGTATGTATACATTATGCTTGTTTACTTGTTCTTATTTGCTTGTATATATTTGACTGAATATGGCTTTTTGCTTACTTTACACTATTGCTATGCCACCGCACATGCACATGATTTATTTCATGCTTTGTTTATCAATACTTGCTTTTTATTCACCTACTTGAACAATAGACCAGCACATGCCATGTTTACGCCTTTTGTCTGACTTTTTGGATGCCATGATTGTGTGTTTTTCCTTATTTTTGTATTTGCCATGATTAGGAGAGTAGAGACATGTTTGCCTCTCTATCTGGTTAAAATAAAACACACAAACTCAGACGAACAATTAATAAGGCATAACTAGAGACAAATGCTCATAATCCCCTATGGTTTAATAAAACGCAAGTAAAAGACACCAAAGCATATCGCATGTCTGATCATATAGGGCATGCATCTTCTCCTCTCGGTCTACCCACAGTTTGCGAAGGACGATCCTAGCAGCATGTTCTATAGCTTTGGTGTAGTGCATATTGTTAGTTTGTCCCCCCTTGTCTGGGGTCGTGTTGGTGCTTGTACAGGGTACAACTCCTTGCTACTGTAGGAGACGAGGCCACCAACGCACCACTTGTTCACTGCCTATGCTTTGGCCAGGATTTAGAACGGGGACCTTACTTTCTGGCCAAAGTCGAAAAACCCAAACCCATTAGTGCGTCCCATACGGTTCGCTCCATGTGGGACATGCATAGTGAGACAGAGCATGTTAGTAGCATTCATGTGCATGTGTGCCATTCATGCCACCCTAATAAACAACTGCAGAGCTAACTTATTTTCTTTTGTTGTCTTGTCTTCACTCTTTTTGCTCTTTTCCACTGACACTTTAGGTTTCTTTTCCTTTGCCAGGAATAGAGTTCTGTATGCGAATTCCTAGGTCTGAGCCTGGGGGGACCCCAGGCGTTATGTATGCGAATTAGCCTGAGTTCTGTTGCCTAATGTGACCTCGGTCTCGAGGCGTTATTCTCGACTGTCTATTCTCGAGCTATTCGTCACTTCCGACGATAGCTCTTCGTAGGCGTCGTCCTTTCACTTGCAATCGCAGCCTTGTCCTTACCCGTTCGCGGTCCGTTATGGCCTAACGAGCTTCTGAGACCTCTGCACCAGCTGCTCTAGAGGGGATTCCTGTTTCTGCACCTCCTCACTCTTTTGCTTTGACATCAGTCATTCCTTCATCACTCCATGGTGGTTTTTTCCAAGCACCTGGAGTTCCTCGCCCTCCGAATTCTGGACACTGGCAGACCTTTATTGGTCTGGAGCCCGCAACGGAGGCGGTTACCATGATAACTTCCAAGGCATCTGATCTGACGATACCCTGTCCTTCTGTTGACCCTCATCCACTTGACATTCAGTTGGCTGCGATTGTCTCTTCAATAGGAATCCAACCCGTAGCATCTTTGAACCTCCAGCCCCCTATGACATCCCTGCCTCTTGATCTTCCAGCCCTCGGTGCTACTGCCGATGGTTCTGCCATTATACAATCTCAGCAACTTTTGGCCCTTGCACAGAGGTTGCAAAGCATGGCTTTCTCTTTGGATCCCACTTTGACTACACTTGTGTAAACACCCCAATTTTCTGATTTTGCAGGTTGAGGATGTGGTGGCTGAGCTCAAACCCTCCTTAGGCCATTTAATTCATGGAGACCCAATTGAGCCCATGAAGGCCCACATAGGCCCATTAAGCCCGAATTGAACCCAAAAGCCCGTGAAGGCCCACTTAGTCCCATGAAAGCCCATCAAATCCACCAAGGCCCATGAATCAACCCATCATTCAACCCATTTCTTCTTCTTCTTCTTCCAAATTAACCAAGCCAAAACCATGATTCAACCCATCATTTCTCTCCTCTTCCTTAACATTACAAGCTAGTAACAACCCAACCATGTCCAGCCCATCTCACCAAGTTGACCAACAGCAACCAGGCTCGAGCCAGTGCCACTAGATGTGTCGTGGTGAGCTTGGACAGCCGTTGATCTCTGTCGGCGAGCAAGGGAGCAGATGGAGGTGCGCGGGGGATAGCCTTGGTGCTGATTTGTTATGGAATGTTGCTTTCTGTTGCAGCTAGTCAGATTCTATTATGGGTTGTTGCAGCATTTGTTGGGTTCACCTATATAAGGAGGAGGCAGCCAACAATTCAGAGGGACACAGGATTCAGAGCATTTCTTTCCACTCTCGCAAGAAGGAGAGCAGAGTTTAGAGCGTTCAGAGAGAGTAGAGAGCGAGAGGGGGAATCCAGAGCTAGAGGTGCAGTTCAGAGCTCCGACGAGGTCTAGAGAATTCTCCAACCCGGTACACCCTCCTCAGCCCTCTCTGATCTTCGTATTTAGCTTTCTAGGTTTCCCTGAGTCTGCTCGTGTTGATTCCATCAAGACCAGAGGTTTCCTTTGGTCGGATTCTCTTCCTGGACTTCGCTGGAGTCGATCTCCGACGATCTAGGTTGGGGGACTGATCCAGGACGTTTCTTGGACCCCCAAGCCCTCTCTCCTCCTCCTCTGGTCTTCCTGGAGCTCGCCGTGCCCTGTCGTAGCCGCTCTGACGCCTCAGACAGCCACGAGAAGATCGCCAGAAAACGTCTCCCGTAGTCGCCGTCGCAAGAGAAGAAGGCTTTGTCCGAGCCTACACGCCGTGGTGATCCAGCCCCGCGGCGACCTTCCTCAGCCTCCCACAAGTGTGCTCGAGCCTCTGGATCCACGCCACGAGCCCCTAATCGTCCCAGCAACGCCGCTCGCCAGAGGAAGCCACGGCGGCGATGCTCAGCCACCTCCTCGCTCCATCAGCCTCCGCGCTGCTCCAGAAATTCCCCCTGACTCATCCTCAGCCCTCCAGAAGCCTTAGAATGCAGTGCCTCCGCACCGACGCCTCCAGCAGTCGCAGATGTCTCGCCGGCGTAGCCCCAACAGCGAGAGGGATGGGTGGCCCACTCCAGCCGTTGTGCCTCTGATCCAATCCGTTGGATCTCCCTGGATGCCTCTTTTCTTGCTTCTCGTGGAGTCTGATCTCAGATCAGACCACGGGAAGGCTTGTTTGCCCCCCTCCGGTGATCGTTAGCGGCGAGCTCCGTCGCCGGCGACTGTCGTCCCTTTTCTTTAAAAAAAAAAACATTTAAACATTTATTTTGAATAAAGTCTGGAGTTTATGTTTTTCATGCAAATAGGTCCTTCTGGAATTACTTTCTGGTCCTTTTATTGCATATAGGTCCTGCCATCATTTTTCTAAAATGTTTCGAATAAAGTTTTAACTGAAAATATTACATGTTTTACCCTGAACATTTA
>JAMKQA010008139.1:0-11759 GCA_024699735.1 Posidonia australis | reverse complement strand
TGTTGGGGCGAAAGGGGGCGGGAGGTTACGGGAGGAGGGAGGGTCTGGGCAAATGGGTGTCTGGGAGAAAGGGGGCAGGAGGTTGCGGGAGGAGGGAGGGTCTGGGCAAATGGGTGTCTCGGAGAAAGGGGGCGGGAGGTTGTGGGAGGAGGGAGGGTCTAGACAGGCCGAGAGGTGGAGGGGTTAGGGCGGAGGAGGGTTTAGGGCGAAAGGGGGCGGGAGCTTGCAGGAGGAGGGAGGGACGCGGCGGAGGAGGGACGGCATCTGTTGGGGCGGAGGAGGGAGGTCTGTTGCAGGAGGTTGCAGGAGGAGAGAGGTCTGTTGCGGGAGAAGGGTGAAGGGAGATGGGGGAGCTCGCGTTTTTTTTTCACAAGAAGGAATGAGGTTGGAATGGGAATGGGATTCCTTGGGTTTTGAGATGGAATGAAATTCCCATCTTCAATAAGAATTTGATTTCCAAGGGAATGCCATTCCAATCATTTTTTTTGTACCAAACATTGGAATTTCATTCCAATCTGTTTTTTCATTCCATTCCCTTCGATTCCAGCATACCAAACGCAACCTGAGTCTCAGTACTCGGAACAATCGAAGTATCATTCCTCCATGTCTAGACAGCACCACAACCTATGGACCTCAGCCTCAACCTTATGGATGACAATCCAAGAATATCATACTTCTAAGATCCGATGAACACTTGTCTGTAGTTTTTTAATCTCTGATCTCAACCTAGGTGACGTGCTCGATTACCTAAGAATGTTGTCACATTCCCTAGTCCTAACAACACGACCCTCCTGTCTATTGGTCCACCATAAAAAACTCTTTTCCAAAACATTTCCACATTTTTCTCAAAATCATTTTCGAAATATTTTTATATTACCATAATATCCACAAAATCAAACACCATTTAACAATATTTAAATCACCAAAACTAGGCCACCATACCAGTTTTGAGCCCACTACTAAGCTTAAAATGCAAGACCAACCTGTAGGGCCAATACGCGAGACTGGCCTGCAGTAGGAACCTGCTGTTCCACCCAAAATCTAGAGCTTCAGCCTGAAACTAATCACAAAACCCAAACACCATCACCGTTCTTGGGAACTTTAGTGATCCCACTACACACAACCATAAAGTCCACAAAAATAACCAAAACAAAGGCATCAGAGTACTCTACAATTAGGGATAAAAAACACAATGATCCTATGCTCGTAGCTTAAGATATCAAAATCCAAAGACAGAGAGCACAAACTAGTGAACAGTAAGAAGGCATCGAATAATCACTATAAAATTCACCAAAAATCTCCTAAATTCATGAAATCATTACCAAGCATCCAAAACATGCTAAACAACACATTCACAACATTTTCATGAGAAATTGAAGAGAGAAAAGTGGGGTGTGCACCTGACAGACGTGCACAAAGCTCCTTCTCACTGCCAAGCAACCTATTGAAACGTTGGTGATCACTACCTCTGTAATGACCCGAGCAGTTACCACCAAATCCAATAACCCAATAAAATTAAACAGAAATATATGCCTAATTTTATAGAATAATTAAAGGTTATCTAAAGACATCTAGTTTACCAGGAACCTGTAGTGTGTGGTTAGTAACCCCCGACTATATGCACTAAAGCTACACCGCTAACCATCTGCACCTACAATTGAAAAACACCAAAAAACACACGTGAGTAATCAGAAAGTCACTCAACACACACTCCACGAAAAACCACGAGAAAATTGAGCAAAACCAACAATAGAAAATCTTATTGGACTTTAGAACAATTTTCAAAACTATTTGCATTCTTTCCGAAACTATGAGGAAACCATCCATATAGCAAAGTCGGGCCTTACTGGCCAAAACCTACGGTAAACTGCTCAGAAAAACCAAAACTAAACAATGAGTCAGGTTGCTCAACGCCAAACAACCAACTCTGGCCACAAGCAAACTACTGAGGGCCACTTCGGGATTTGCACTGCCATAGACAACCATCCTATGGACGAGTCTGCTCATCCCAACTTCCCACCAACTATAGGACTCTTGAAACACCCAAAAAGCCTGTTCACCCTAGACCAAGGCAAACTGTCCTTCCACCTGAAGGACAAACCACAAGGTACACCCTCTCAACATCCTACTCTGTGCTTGAATCCTATTCCCAAGCTCTACCAGCACCCACCAATAACTTGATACCTGTGGCAACTAGGGTATCATGCCCAACTACTCAAGAGTCTCATACCTCCCAAGTCCGCTACTATGATACCATTAGGTACGAACAGTACCCTGGATCTTGGCACCCAGAGCAAGCAGAGTCTCATAGCTCTAAGTCTAGACAGTACCTTAGCCCGTGAACCTCATCCTCACCTCGTCAACGACAATCCAAGAGTTTCATACTTTCAGAATCTGACGTACACTTGCATACAGCCTCTCTATTTCTAACCTCGACGTGCCCAACCACCCGAGAATGTCATCACATCCTTTGGTCAAGATGACACGTTCCTTTGATCTCTTGGTCCACCAAATCAGAAAACCACAGAAATCCTTTTCAAAGTATTATCATATTTCCTTAAAAACCATTTTCAAATCATTTATATTTCACCAGATTGTTTATAAATCAAAATACCATCGTACAACATTTAAAACACCAAAACTCAAATCATTAAAACACCAAATCAGGGGCCTGGATTTGGCCCCAAAAATCACGGGACTAACCCGTGGATGGTGCCCACGAGACTAGCCCACTAGCAGCGGGACTAGCCCATGAGGCCTACCAGCAGGTTTCCCCAAAATTTTTAGAGCTCAGAAACTCAAGCTCTGTCAGCACCCAAAACACCTCAAATCTCTGTTTTTTTTTCTTCTTGACAACAAACTAGGCAAACAATATACTGAAGCGTAGGAAATTAGACAAGCAATCCAATAGTATTAAAATTATCAAAATTCATGCAGTATAACTCGAGAAATCGCAAAAAAGGCCATGGATGAATAGTATCAACTATTTTTAAATTTTCTAGATTAAAAGTCACATACTTAACCAAAAATCGTGAAATCACTTCCATCAGGCTTCGAATCACACAAGGAACGCAATCATACAAATTTTACAGGAAACGGAGCAGAGTTGTGGAGTGTACACCTTAAAACGATACGTTGTGCAGACACCCCACTTTGGGAATACCTTCAATAGTCACCCTTCTCTCTCTCACTCTCTATTTCTCTCTCTTCCATTCTCGTCTGTAGGTCAAGAGAAGGAGACGAAAAGGAAAATGAAAGAAGAAGAAGAGAATTGGCTTCGTAAGTGTAGACACCCCACTTTGGCAGCCACTCACTGGCGAATTTCTCTGAAAGAGCGCATCGATGGCAACGAACCACTCCCCCACATTAAACCCTTTTCAAACCCCTAAAACCACCCCTAAAACTAGTCAAAAACCCCCCACCATAAGCCAACCACTAAAATACCAAGTCCAAGCCTATTTGATGGCCCATCAGTCAAAAGGCAAGCCCAGAATCCAGCCCAAGGCCTAACCTGCACCAGTCATCTGACTACCGTGTGCTGATAGTGCGAGCGAGTCGCACATGTCAGGGGTGCAATTGCCCTAGGTCAGTAATTAACTGTTGGAGATTCGATTGGTCATTTCACGTAGTGGACCACCATTCCGCCTCTTCTCATTGGATGGCGTCGATCTAGGCATGCTCCACAATTTCCCTAGACCATCATAACCCTCTTCCTAACCCAAATTACAATCGAACCCCACTTGATTTGAATCCTAACCACTCCTCTTAAATCACATTCGAATCCATCGAACTAGCTATCTTCCTTCCCTCTATAAAACCTCCACTCACAGTCAACAGCTCCTCCTCTTGGACCTCTGGCCTCACTAGACTCCTAGCTTTGTGCATTAATCATCCCTGGGCAAACCACCACCCACAGCCACCATTTCGGCCACCACTTCACCACCTTTCGACCACCTTACAAACACAGCAACTCTCTCTTGGCCTGGCATTGACTGCCTTGTGCCAAAGCGTACCACACTCTTCTAGCAAAGCCTCCCCTCTCGCTAAAGCATCCCACACATACGTTGGCCGTCCATCACCATCCAGCCACCTCTCATTGTTGGTCGAAACTCCCACCTCCATTCCATCTCAACCAAACCACTGAAACGCCACACCAACGCCCTACACACCCCACTAGACATTCCACCAACACCACCACAAACCTCTGGACCCGCCTCCACAGCCTGGAGAAGAGCCGCCGTGAGCCGCTGTCGGAAGGAACAACCCAACATCCACAGGTTTATCTCCTCCCCTTTGCTGAGTGTGTTTCTTAGTTTTCCTTCATATTATTACAGCTCCGTCTTGTTTTTGTGTATGTCGTATCAGCATTTATCATGCCATCTTAGTCATACATGCCTTGCATTCATGCATCGCCGATGATGGGTTCAAGTGGGTGTGAAGTTGGCCAACGGCCTGTAGGCTCACCCATCCCCCATCTCGACACATTCCCACCTTCTTCCTTCTCCCAATCTCCCCGAACAGCCACTCGACACTCCTTGCCGCTTGTATGGCTGACCGAGCTCGTGATTGTTGATAAGATGAGGGGAAGATGTGGAAGGTCATCACTGCATACACTTGCATCCATTTTGCATCTGAGCATTCCTCCTTGTCCGCTCGAGCCTCTAGAAGCACTAGAGAGCCACATCAGAGCCCACAGCTAGAGAGCTTAGTCTAACTCGCCAGCGAAACCCATTTCACAGCGAGCTTGATGGGTGGAATCATCCAACCAGCCTCAACCCCGTTCGAGCATCCAGGTATGCCCTCTCACCTCCTTTCAAGCCTCCCATGCATCATCATGTTTCAACCTGGAGCAAGAAAAAGCTCGTTGATCTGTTCTATATCCTGCATGCGTGGCCCAAATGCGCGGAAGAAAAGCACGGGCCAGTCGCACGGTTTGTGCAGTACAAAAAAAGCAATTGGCTAAGCTTCATTGCATCCTGTCATCATGTTTTTCTCCCTAAATCATGCATATCACATTTGTGTTTCTGCATCTACTTGTCTTCGTCTACATTGCATGGTTTGCCTTCAACATTTTCCAACATGCATCCACATTTAGGGCGATGATGTTTACTATGCAATTCCTTTTGACTGGCGGTCCAGGATTCACATAGCATTACTAAGCACTAGTTCGCATTGTTTTCCACCTCATCCATTTCATTCATATTAGCATGACAAATAGCATTCATGACATTTTAGACTTAGCATGTATACATGATCATTAGCATTGGTGACACAAGCGAGCGAATAGCCAAGACATACTGATTTCTTGGGCGTATGGGGGTGTCTTACACCTTTTTCATGCGTAACAACAGTCTTTACCCTTTCTTTGACCCGCGATGACTATTTGTGTCATGCCTATTAGGCATAGACATACACGTTCATTCATCAATTTGCTTCATTTTTCTTTCATTTTTATGCATCCAATTTTCCTCATCTTCCTAGTTTTAAAAAGGTTAGGTAGTGACTCCCTTTTTCTTATCCATTTATTTTTCTTTTCTTTAGTGTTTTCAAGTCAAGTATCCTTCCTCAGATTCACCATCTTTGTCGTGACATTATTGTTAAGATCTTTAGGCTTCACTAGAGGGGGGTGAATAGTGATTTAATAAAAATATTTACTATATTAAAATTTATTTAACAAATTTTAAGTTTTTAAGTAAATGACATGTAAGTTGAGGAATTTGGATACTAAACTAAAGCATACAAAGACAGGGATAAGAGACAATGATATGCACAAGTAAATTTATAGTGGTTCAACCTCCCCGACTTAGTCCACTCCTCGAGAACCCCTCGAGAATTTCACTAACCTGATCTTATTCCGGGCCAAGATCGTGCCGTACACTCTTGATGAATCCTCGCCAAGCTCTGCAAAAATTGCAGGTTCCTTCTCTCAATCTGGAGAAGAACTCACTCAATAAGGTTGAAGATTACAACGATTTTATAGTCTCCTAAATACTTTCAGGCTACGTGGATGGATGGAAATGGAGCACTCTTACCTTGGGAGTTTTTCTAATGAAATTGGAGTGGAATGCTTGGAAACTTGAGTAGCTTGAAGCTCTATATGGGGTAGGAAGTATTCGTCCTTTATAGGTGAAGAATGGGGGCCTATTTATAGGAAAACATGGGTATAAGAATGTATCTAACGTCTTTCTAACGTTCAGCAATGGCTATTGATTCGGTATGCCGAAATCAAAATGGTTGACCGAAATGTGCAACGGTCGAGCATTTCGGTATACCGAAAATAATTTGGTATGCCGAAAACCTCTGATTCGGTATGCCGATGAATTCGGTATGTCGTTCTGGGTTTCTTTTCTGATTTTCTAATCGACATATATTTCAGTGTACAGAAGAAATTCGGTATGTCGAAAATGCCCTTAGTCCTATAATGAATGTTTTTCAATGAATGGTTGGTTTTGGGGCTAAGGCAATTTTCCTATGGCTCTATGTAGATGTTTGAGAGATTATTACAAGTTCCTAGGTACACGAATAAATAGAAAATTACATCAAAATAATTACAAATGTTATTTAATTTTTCTTCTCCTTTTCCTTCATCATAAATTCTTCTTGGTGGCACGTAAGTCTCTGTCTTCTTCAAATGTCTTCCTTTTTATGCTTGAATCTTCTGAGTTCTTCAATGGTCTTCTTTGCATAAATGAACTATGAAATATTCTCATAAAGCACATTAGTCTTTTGTTATCATCAAAATCAAGATATGGCTAATAAAGCCAACAATTATCAGTTCGCGAGTTCGATTTTCATACCAGATTCGCAGGTCCTTGTCCGATGGTATGGTCATAGGAACTGACGACTCCATTGGGGATGTGAAACTCCGACTTTCATTTTTTCCGCTTTTCGCTTGTCTGATTGTTGTATTGTCGCCATTTGTTTTGCATTTATCATTACATGCTTGATATTACATGCCTTTTGCTTGCTGAGTGTTTTTCTTTTACACATTTGCTATGCTACAACATATGCACATGCCATGTTGCCTGCCTTTTAATGTGATGAATGTTTTCTCTTTTCACCATCATGTTTACAAGACACGCGCATATGCCATGATTATGCCTTTTCCCTAATGTATGCTTACTTGCATGCCATGATAGGGAAAGTAGAGACATGTTTGCTTCCCCCTACTAGCTTAATTTAAAATCCCCAACAATAAAATCAATGCTTAGGTGGAACTAGAGACTTCATTACACTCTCTCCCATATCCGGTTTAATAAAACTCACAAGTAAAAGACAACAAAGTATATTACATGAATGAGCATTTTAGAAGCATGCATTTTTTCCTCTCTTGAGTCTACCCATAGTCTGCGAAGGATAGTCTCGGTCTGTCGTTTTATTGCTATTGGCTAGGATGGGATGTCGGTCTATTCCCCCTTGTCTAGGGTCGTGTCGGTGCTAGTAGAGGGCACAACCTATGCTTTGGTAGGGTCGAGACTCCTAATGCACCACTCGCTCGCAGCCAGAGCTTTGGCCAAAATTAAAAGCGGGGACCTACTTTTTGACTAAAATCTAATCCCAAACCCATGAAAGTGTCCTAAGTGTTTGGCCCACTCAAGACATGCATTATGAGTGGGTGCATTTTAGAACATTCATCTGCATTGTGTGTCATGCAAACCACCCTAATAACTTGCATCCTGTCTTTGTCTCAAGTTCTGATACCTATTTGTCCTTGCCTTTTTTCCACAGGTAGTTTGTGCGAGGTCCTCGGTCAAGAGCACGAGCGTCTCTATCCCAGGTTGCCCCTCATAGATCTTTTTCTCTATCTTTAAGCTAGTGTCACTTCCAACCATAGCTCGTCTTCCTGTTTGTGTCCCTTCTTTTCGTTGCAGCCCTGTTTGTACCCACTTGCAGTCTGCTATGGCCTAGCAAACCAGCAAGCCTCTTCTTGCTGCTTTAGAGGGAATACCGACTTCGGTCCCTCCACCCCTGCCTGTCACTTCTACTGCTCCTTCCTCCTCCCTTGCGTATTACTCTTGGACACTCGAGGATTCCGTCCCTCCTACTTCGAGACAATGGTAAACCCTAATCAAATTGGAGCCTGTTATTCAGGCTCCCTTGGTGACCGACTCCTAGATTCCAAAGGTCTTGCTTGGTATCCCTTCCCAGGGCCTTCTTGCTACTGGAATCCAGTTCGATGCGGTTGTCTCTCTTGTAGGGTCTCTCCCTGTTGCCTCTTCTACCCTCATGCCCTCGCTCAAATATGTGTCTTCATCTCCTAGCTCGCCTGTCGACGGATCCTCTGCCATGCAAGTGCAACATCTATTGACTCTTGCATAGAAGTTCTACGGCATGACTCTTGCTCACCTTCCTCCATCTGGTCCTTTTCTTCTAACCCCGAGGTTCCAGTGCGTCCCACTTCACACTTCACCACATCGATGCTCTTATGCCTTTGCCTCAGCTCTTCGCAGCTTTGGCAATGGCAATCCATTCCCTGCCTCTTGCATTCACACAACACTTTGCACAACATTCATCTCCATCACCTAGTGACCAACCCTTTGGCTTGGTGGGAGTACAGTGTTCCTTGAGTTCGTTACCTGGTGTCGTGCTGGTGCCACCACTACAAGAAAATCTACATTTATCGAAGACAATATTCCTCACGGATTCCTCGCAAAATCCTCGTTACAGAGCATAACGAGGACGTAGCGAGGAATAATTATCCTCGTAGCTATGTAACTCGTTAAATCAATACTGCGAGAATATATCCTCGCAATGTGCTTGTGTAAATTTA
Organism: Posidonia australis; assembly: GCA_024699735.1. Taxonomy (NCBI): domain Eukaryota; kingdom Viridiplantae; phylum Streptophyta; class Magnoliopsida; order Alismatales; family Posidoniaceae; genus Posidonia; species Posidonia australis. The sequence goes on along the minus strand of JAMKQA010008139.1, from coordinate 2,989 downwards.
GCAAGGATAGTACGAGGACATATTTCCTCGTAATGTCCTCGCTAGATCCTCGTAATTCCTCGGTAAATGCTCGCTAAATATCATGAGATTGTATCGTCGTTCCAGTTTTAGCGACGAAATTGCGAGTATATAGCGAGGATATTCCCTCACAAATTGCTTGCTATATTTTTGCGAAGACTTTCCTCGCTAAGTCCTCGCTATTTTTCCTCGCAAAATGTAGATTTTCTAGTAGTGCACAGTTGTTGCTTCCACACTTTGCACCACACACAACACAGCATGCTTTCCATCTATATTTGCTTCAGGCACATGCCACCGCATACATCTCAGCACCACCACACACTGCATCTTTACACAGGTATGCTGGCCCTCACACTTCGACACCAAGAGGCATGAGGGTGGATCCGAAGAAGCACTTATGCATGACCCATACAGCATACGTGGCACCCGCCTTAGCTGCAATATCACCAACAGCAGCAACCTCAGATGCCATCCTTGCTAGGATGGACGATCTAGATATGACACTTTGATAAGTGCAAGGTGGAGATCGCCAATCCTACCAAATCTAGGACGTCTACTACTTTCCAGAGGCAGTACTCCCTCCAAATTTCCACATGCCAAAATTTGAGAAATACAATGGTAGAGGCTGCCCCATATCGCATTTGAAGGCACTCTGCGGCGACCTTGCGCAGCTCTAAGGTGACGAGAGGCTCTTGATCCGCCTGTTCCAGAAGAGTCTAACTAGGCCTATCCTCAAGTGGTTCACTTCGTTGGACATGATCGCCATCAAGACTTGGAATGACTTTAGCCAGGCATTCCTAGAGCAATAGGCCTTCAACCTCGACCTGACCCCTAAGCACAAGGATCTGGTCGCAACCCAGCAGAGACCCCACAAACCGTTTGGGGAGTACATCGATCGTTGGCATGCACTAACCCCCAAGTCAAAGATAGGCCCTTGAACGAAGAGTCTATTGAAATCATCATCAAGGCAGCACAACCAACGACAAGGGCCTTGCTTAGCATTAAACATATCACATCCTTTGCATCCCTGATTCAAGCCGGTGCTCCCGTGGAAGTCTCACTACAAAGTGGGAATTTTCCCGCTCTCTCTGCATTAGCCAAGCAAGCCACCACCTTCCACAATAATAACAACGTCACCGACATTAGCTATACCAAGGAGGCAACTATCGCATACGTCAAATCATCTTCAAAGCCTACTAAGGCAGAGTCAGCTGGAATCAGATCAATTAGCATTTGCATGTAGTCATCTATGCATTGCATACACACACTCCACCGTCGAGCTGGTGCATCATGTCAAGCTAGTGCATCACATCGCACCAACACGGCAAGGACGACAACTAAGGCAAAAGTGACCTCACTACACTGAAGGGGATTACATTCCTCTCGTGGAGCCACTGAGCGTCAATTTCTCTAAGGTTAAGCCATTTCTGAGGCTCCCAAACCCTCGTCCACTACCGAATCTAATCCCTTGGTGGTATGATACAAGCATGTACTGCAGCTTTCACCATCATGTCGAGCATTTGATAGATGGTTGCATCACTTTGCGAGATGCCATTTAGAACCTGATTGGGAAGGTCATCAGTGTTGCCTCACAGGAGGTGCCCCATGCACAAACACTTGCACGCACACACACACCTACACCAGCGCACTCGAACCAACCTAACGCATCCTCACCTGAGTTTCTAGACTCTGAAAACATTGTGGGCTCAAGGGTCATCTTTCTTTCTCTTGTCCCTCCTGTTTTTAGTGTCTCCCTAATGAATTCTGTTGATCTCATCGATCTATCTTTTCCCTCTGTTCCTGACCTTTCCGCAGGGAGCATTGCCCAAGGTTGGCCTGCCAAGTGCATGCCAACACAGTATTGAGACCACCAGCAATTTCAGCATCAGCAATAGTTCTAGCAGATCCGTCAGTAGTTCCATCTTTCACCGTGATTCCAGTGGCACTACCAAATTAACTAGTGACACCGTCAACATGAATAAACCGGCATTTGTAGACATCCCAATTTTGCCCTCAGATGGCAGTCAATTTCTTTGGCAAAACCCATTTTAAATGGTCGGTCGGCACAACCACCCTCATCACCTAAAACCCAAATCCTCCACGCCACAATCCAACATTACCCTAACCAAGCCCAAAACCAATTCAGCTAAGCCCTTTCATGGCCTGAATGCTTGGTGGACCAGACTTGTGACCTTTACTTGCAGACTAACTTAGGACTCTCATGGCCCGATAGCGTGAACAAGATGTGCGATTGGGATGTGCAGGTGCCCTAGGTCAGTAACAGTGCAAAGGTTAGACTTGTCCATTCACTTTGGGTCCACAAAATCTTAGCCTCTCATTGGTTGGCTTGGATCTACGCATGTCCCACATTGCATCCAGACCATGAAGCCCCCCATGAAAATTACATTTACCATCTTGCCACCTTGACTGAATCTCGACTAGACGAAAAAAGTAGTTAGAGATCGATGGCCCAGATTCCAACCATCCCTCTATTTAAGCCACCTACGTCTCCTACGATGAGAACCTTTGCTGGCCATCAGCTCCCTCACGTCCACTGTTGTAACGACTCCTAAGTCGCTACTACTAAACGTAGTTACAAATTTCCATTTAATTATTTGTTTTATCTTTATTATTAACCAACAATTACACTAATAATGTAGCTAAGGCTAAATACCCTCAACAGTAAAATAAAAACACTACACAACAGAAATAAAACTAAATTAACACTCACTTGGATCCCTGAAGTGTGGTGGCGTGACTCCTCCTATTTGCACTAGTTCCTGTGACCATGCCGGTGGAACCACTGGGGCGCGGTTCACCAAAACCTGACTCCGGTGTGCGGGAACACACTAGGAGGTCCGATACAGTCACGGCGAAAATGGTGAATCCGGAAGGAGAGACAAGACTCGGAAACACCAAAGGGAAGACAAAAGGATAAGGAAAGGAGTCGCCACCTAGTCTTTTAATGGAA
>JAMKQA010008138.1:0-21563 GCA_024699735.1 Posidonia australis | reverse complement strand
ACACAGGCAGATGCACAGAAAGCCAGCCACAACCACACACACAGCCAAGAAACAACAGATTATCCATTAATAAACCATTAAACACAATATTACAAATAATACATGGTTTATTATAAAAATGGATAATCAGGCCCTGATGTTACACATCATCATCACATGCATGGATCTTACCCCAGTGATGATAAGCAAAATAAGCTTGCCAATGTTGGGAACGCGTAGCACCTCCTCTGGTCGATACTATTCAGGTAACCTAGAGAGTGAGGGAGCCACCTTTCATTGTGAATTGGGCGAAGTATCCAAGTTGCTCAAGGACCTTACACCTCCTAGAGGGAGATAAAAAGTTAGGGGTGAGAATGAGAGTGTGAGAAACAAAATAAAAATATATTATATGTGAAAGGACATAAAAGAATTAGAAGATAGAAGTCACAAATAGAAGTCATCCCTAAAGAGAGAGGCATGACGGGTAGCATCGTCCCTCCAATTTGTCTTGGAGAGGAGTCAGAGTGAATACCTGGAAGACATATTCCAAAAGGGCCTAGCCAACCCTTTAAACAGTAGTAGCTCCCCACCAAAGACCAGGTACCTATTACCACCAAGCCAGGGATAGGGTGAACCCACATGTCTATGAGGGAGAAAGAATAAAGAATGAATAAAATAAAAAAGCAGGGGTATGGTCCTATGGGGTTTGGAACGGAGACCAGAACACGATGTCGCATTTCCAGAGAGCCACCCAAAAAACTAGGGGCTTGGATAGAGTCTCGTGAGGTTTGGAGTTACCACTCCCTTGTATACTTAGCGATAAGCATCCCAATGCTGAGGGCGCCAATAAGATCCCACAAATCATTCGACATGCATGCATTTCTTTCCACAAACATCATCTTAGAAGCATCATAGAGTATTATATGGTTCTCTTAGCTAGGGTATGATAACAACTTTCAGTCTAAGAGAATCAGGAGGACATTGCCTAAACCAGGGGCATGTAAGCTGCTCTTATTGGTTAAGCTCATTTATGTCAAACCAGGGGCATGTTAGCTGTCCTATGGTTAGACACACTGAGCCAGGGGCATGCCAGCTATCCTATGGTTAGACACACTGAGCCAGTACTCGATCAGGGGCATGCAAGCTGCTCTGATTGGTTAAGAGTCATCCATGTCGAACTAGGGACATGTCAGCTGTTCTATGGTTAGTCACACTAAGCCAGTGCTCAACTAGGGGCATGTTAGCTACTCTACAAGTCGAGGATCCCCGTAATCTACCGAGGGGCACTCCAGCTACCCTATTTGGCTTCTTAAGTGCCTTATGAGGGCACAGTCATCGAACAATCCCAATCGCCCGGGTTTGATGGCTATATCTCATTACTTGGGTACCTGGTCAAAACTGGTTGGTAACTAGGACCTTCCCTCAGGGTTGTGCACAAGATTTAGTCTGTTCAGCAACTCTTTGTTCGGTCAGTTGTATTCTTTAACTTTGGGCCAATTTCTCTGATTCTTTCAATATCATTGCACTACATCTTTCATCTGTTTGCTTTAGACCTACAGAGTGTTGTTGAATGGAACGAAGTTGAAATCTACTTCTAAAACAATGTTTTGAACATGTTATGTAGGAGATCGTTCGCCCTTTCTAGGGAGTCTCGAGTCAAGGAAAGCTAAAACGCCTTATAGATCATGGGATTCCCTCCGATGATTGTGCCCACAAACTACTCAGATGTTCTCCAATCGTGGATCAGGCATTTAACAGAAAGCGATCGCGACAAGTTGCAGATTTGGGAGATCTCTTCAAAGCTTCTAGATATCGCGAAGGTGGAGGTTTCTCAATACTTCCTGTGTGCAACTGCCCAGTTTTGGAAGCAAGCTCATCATGTATTTCACTTTGGGAGAAACAAATTGGCCCCAACCTTGGAGGTGGTCGACAGAATATGTTGTCTATAGAGGTTCCTAAGACCCACCGTATTTATGTGGCGCAACGAGTATTCCTTAGTCTTGAGTGAGCTAACTGGCCTATCAACTTGTGATTGTGGTCGTCAGCTCATCTGTTTAGATGGACATTCTCCCATGCTGCAACTACCTTACTTTGACAAAGTAGCCGGAGTGTGCACCTCTTTAGGTGATGAACTATGGCTGAAAGGCTTTATTATTTGCTTCCTAGGGGAGTTGATTTTTAGCCATGGTTGGGTGGTTGTAAACATTGAAGTCGTCGAGATTGCTTCGGCAGTTGTCACCCATCAGATAGATTTAGCCCTAGTCATCTTGGCTGAAACTTATCGGGCTCTGGACCGATCACTACGACGCTACCGACACTTTTATGGCTATGGAGCTTTTATACAGGTATGGTTGGCTGTTCATCTGGGTGTTAAAGTCTTACACCCGCAACGGTCGGCCTTCAAGTCCTACTTTCAAAGTGGCCATGCGCGCATGCTCACCTCAGTTCGGAAGGAGTACGAGTAGTTAGAAAGCCTGATAGAACAAAAAATCATCTGGCGCATTATTCCTTCGGCTACTCATAACTTTGAGGCTTTCTTCGACACAGTTGACATGCAGCTTATCATCCTGTCGGGGCAGACTAGTGGAGTTGAATATCACCCAATCCGTGTGAAGCAGCAGCTCGATTATCAGCAAGATTCCTTTGTTCAGGGGCAAATGCCAGCACGGTTCCAAGAATACCCCCTGAGCTCCTACACTACGACTAAGGAGCTATCTTGCCTGCTCAGTGGCTCCATATGATCGAAGGATCTTACAATCATAGAGGGGAAAGGTTGCACAATAGATTATGAAGCCGAAGTCAAAGAGGCCCGGCCAATCTACAGTGTTGCCCCGAGTCGTACGCTCTTTACGAAAGCCTCGGGCTCCAAGAGATCCAAGGATGACGCAGATTCTTAACATTCATGTCATGTTACTGGTTCTTTGCAAGTTGAAATACATGTAATCACTTCAGTGACTCTGGTAATAAAATTCATCAGAACATTTCTGGCCAGCTCGTTTGATTGCTTATGGTTGATGCAGAATAGAACTTGTTATTGCGACAGCACTGGTTCAAGATTCTACTTTCTTCTGCCTGTTGGCTTGGCGATTGGGACCACCCAGATAATAGTCGAGAATCTCATTTTATTGCCCCAGGTCTAGACAAATGAAGTCTTCACAACTTCTATACCAGATAAGGCGGAATTCCCCCTCTCACCTTTGAATTCCAATCCTAACGAACGGATTCAAGGCCTCTCTTTTCCATCTCTTTTTCTAGACTACCTGCTGGAGTCTAGATGGTCCCATTCACGTTTTGATCTGTCCAAACGAATCTCAGTGCCACCCCTCTCGCCTTGGATTCTGGTCCTGATGGATGTATTCAAGGCCTCCCTTTTCCATCTCTTTTTCTAGACTACCTGTCAAAGTCTAGATGGTCCCATCCGTGGTTCGATCTGTTTGGAAGAATCTTAGTGCCACCCCTCTTGTCTTTGAATTCCGATCCTGACGGATGGATTCAAGGCCTCCCTTTTCCATCTTTTTTTCTAGACTACCTATCGAAGTCTAGATGGTACCATCCGTGATTCGATCCGTCCGGATGAATCTCGGTGCCACCCTTCTTGGCTTTGAATTCCGATCCTAATGGTCAGATTCAAGGCCTCCCTTTTCCATCTCTTTTTCTAGACTACCTGTCGAAGTATTGTAGGTCCCATCTGTAGTTCGATCTGTCTGGACAAATCTCGGTGCCACCCCTCTCGTCTTTGAATTCTGATCCTAACAGATGGATTCAAGGCCTCCTTTTTCCATCTCTTTTTCTAGACTACCTGCCGGAGTCTAGATGGTCCCATCTGTGGTTTGATCCATCCAGACGAATCTCAGTGCCACCCCTCTAGCCTTTGAATTCCGATCCAAACAGATAGATTCAAGGCTTCCCTTTTCCATCTCTTTTTCTAAACTACCGGTCGGAGTCTAGATGGTCCCATCCGAGGTTCGATCCAGTCAGGACAAATATCGGTGCCCCCCTTTGTTTTTGAGTTCCGCTTCGAATGGACGAAATCAAAGCAAATTGTTTGCCTCCTTCTTTTGGGCTGGTATCCCGAACTATCCGGGCAACACTTGTGATGCCCGATGGATTCCCCACTCTCCTTGTTCCTTTCTTCCTTTTGGCCTGGTAGCCCGAACTACCCTGATGACCTCAGTGACTAGTCAATTTTCAATCGGCAAGCACCGTGAGTCTTATCTGGCATTTTTTCTCGACGAGTGTGATAACCAGTTATGTCTTTTAAGAGTTGATTGGTCATCAACTTGTCGCCATTTGTCATTAGTATTGGTTTCTCTGATGTTGACATCGACTGTGGCGTTCAGGGAGACAGAACAAGACTTCTGGTTATTTCGTCGACTGGTAGCTAGTTGCCAATAGCTAACTCTTTATTGTAGCTTCTGGCAGGGCATCTTCATCAACTCCGAGCGACGATCTCCTCCTCCTGATCTCTTTTCCTTGTAAGAAGGGATGGAGTGTCTCTGTCAACCCTGAGCATCGATCTCTGTTCCATTCATCCTCCGACATTGCATAGGAAGGGGCATCTGTAGACACCCCCATATGCTTGCAGTGGGACCTTAAACTCTAAACTAACCTAAATCAAATTTAAAATTCAAAAACCTAACTCAAAAGCCTAAAATTAGCTTTGAACCCTAAACCCTAGATTAAACCCTAAACCAAACTCAAAACCCTAATTCAAACCCTGAACCCTAGGTTAAACCCTAAACCAAATTCGAAACCCTAATCCAAACCCTAAACTTTAGGTTAAACCCTAATCCAAACTTTAAACCCTAGGTTAAACCCTAAACCAAATTCAAAACCCTAATCCAAACCCTAAACCCTAGGTTAAACACTAATCCAAACCACAAACCCTAAAAAATTCTAAACCCTAGGTAAAACCCTAAGCCAAACCCTAAGCCATAAGTCAAATCCCAAACCCTAATGTCAAACCCTAACAAGCTGACTAACTTCCACTTCCTCATAACTACTTGAACAAACTCTAACAACTTCCCACTTATTCCAACAGCCTCTAACTAATCACAACAACCCATAACCACCATGGCAAACCTATAAATAACCCCCATTTGCAACTGAGAAAGTGTTGTCGGAAATTTTGAGAGGAGAGCCCTCCAAGCTTTTCCTTCCCAATCAGAGCAACTAAAGTGATCCAGGAGCAAAGAGGAAGCTCGTGGAGGAGGAAATTTGAGTTTTCAGCCATCTCCGGCAAGCTCCGACGGTCTCTGGCGAGCTCCGATGGCCAAGGTCACTGCCAGTCCAGCTACCCCTTGCATAGGCCTCAATTTCCTTCCAGAATGATTTCCTAAGTCACCCTCTTCCTTCCTCTATCGATTCCAATAGAGCCAAAGGCCTTCCCTGGCTGGAATCGTGTTTTTAGGCCTCACCAGAGTCATTCTCCGGTGACAAAGGTGGAGGCACGAATCTAGTAGTCGATACATGCCCTAGGGTGCTTGATCCTACTTTCCTGAGGTCCCTCTTGCTTCTCCGATCCCTAGTGCACCATTTCACTGCTTCCCTGAGCCTCTAGGAGCTAATCGCCGAAGTCGCGCGTCGTTGCCGTCGCTGGGGAAGACGACTGGTAACAACGACTGATCGCACGCCCCTAGCTCTGTTGTGCCTCTCCAAGCCTCCAAGAATGTTCCACGGCATGCTCCCAACACTCCAGAGCCATCAGAGTCGAGCCTTGTGCCTTGAATCATTCCTGCAACCATGCTCACCAAAGAGGACAACGGCGACGGCATGCGAAACCCAACATCGTGCGATCTTCCTCCATTTTGGTCTCTAAAGGAAGGGGAATGCTCCACACATCGTCCTCATGCAACTAGGAGCTTCGAGTCACTGTGCCAGAGCCTCTGAAGCAACCTTCTTCCTCGACGCCATCGTCGGAGTAACGTCAACAGTGAGGGAGGTGGGAGGTCAATTCCAGCCATCGAGGCCATGATCCAAACCATTGGATCTTCTCCCCTCTTTCTCCACTTACTTCTAGTGTAGCCTGATGCACGATCAGGCATCGAGATGCCCCAGAAGGGCAGCTCCGGCAGTCGTCGACAGCGGAGTTCCGTCATTGGCGGTTGTCGATTCTTTTCCTTTTAAAAAAAATTAAAAAATAAGTTTTCTTTGAATAAACTTCTGTACTTTTGTTTTCTTACAATTAGGACCTTATTTTCTTACAGATAGGTCCTTTTTCTTACATTTAGGTCCCTGTATATATTTTTTAAATCATTTAAATAATATTTGTCTTGAAATATTGCAGAGGAACCCCTGTAAATTCTTAAAAATGTTTTCTAAGCATAAAAGGTTGACAAAAACCCTTGATTTACTTTTCTTACATTTTAAATCCAGCACTTTTGCATAAAAAACCCTCAGCTTTGTTGAAATAATTCTGAATGCATATTTCTCTGTTTAAATTGCAAATTAAACCTTGGGAATTTAAGTATTTGCTTAAATGTGACTTGAATTGCATTTTAGTCTCTGAATTTTACTGATTTCTCACTAAATGCATGTTTTCTAGGATAAATTTGCATGTCAGTCCCTGAAACTTTCTATTTTCAAACGTGGACTCTTTTTCTTGCACATTTAACCCTGAATTTCTACAGAATTGCATTAAATACATGTTTTAATGGTAAAATTGCATATTGGTTCCTAGGAATCTTTAATTTGACCAAAAATGCACAATTTTGCACATTTGACCCTAGATTTCTTCAAAATTACATAAAATGGGATTTCCTATGTATTTTTGATGATTTTGCTTCTGAATTTCAATTTTCATTTAGAATTTGGGAATTTTGCACAAAAGCCCCTGGAATTTACATTTTTACACTCACACATGCATTTTGTACAATTTGTTGCTTTTTTTCATGCATATTTTCTCGTATTTCCTTCCTTACATCGTGCATGCATTTCTAGCTCATTTCAGGCTTGGTTTTCCCATCGTTTCCCTGATTTCTTCCAGCTTTCACGATTTTTTTGATTTGGTTTGGTTTTCCATCGCCCAAGGGCGTACATTAACTGGCTTAACAATGCCGACATTGTCCCAAATGAGGATTATTTTCCCCAATTTGATTTTCTTGGATTTATTCAAATTCCCCGGATTTACAAGACTCTTTCCAAGAGTTTCTCGATTTTCACAATTTTCCTCATCGCCCACCAGCATACAGTAAAGTGGCATTCTCAATGCCTACATTTTTCCCTCGGATTAACTTTTTTCCTTTTATTCATTTCTTCTCTTTGATTTGGCATGTTTTCACAGTCACTTTAAGCATGTGCATACAGAATAGGCAAGTATACACACAATAGACCATTAGCAAGTAGGAAACCTAGAAAGACCGAGTTCCTCAGGCTATGAGGGTGCCTAACCCGTTTCCCATGCTTAACAAGAATCCTTACCCTTTCTCTGGCCCGCATTGATTTGTGCATTTCATCCATTAGGCATAGAGCATACATGTTTTCTTCATCTTGTTTTCTTCTTGGTTTTCTTTCGTGTTTGGTTTTCCTCGTCTTTCCATTAAAAACTAGGTAGTGACTCCTTTCCTTATCCTTTTCTTATCTTTCCTTGGTGTTTCCAAGTCTAGTCTTCTTCTCCATATTCACCACTTTCACCGTGACCGTATCGAGACTCCTCGTGTGCTTCCACACACCGTAAGGAGAGCCGTGCAGGATTCCACTAGCATGGTCACACTAGGGTACCCCAAGGTTGAGCCATTTCTGAGGCTCTTGAACCCTTGTCTGCTACCAGATCCTATCTCATGGTGGTATGACACGAGTGTGCACTACAACTTTCATCATTGTGTTAGGCACATGACTGACAGCTGCATCACTTTGTAGGATGTTGTTCAAAACCTTATCGATTGGAAGATCATCAGTGTTAGCTCGTAGGAGGTAGAGCACACACTTGCACATACACTTGCACTTGCACCAACACACCCAAACCGGCTTAGCACATCCTCGCTTGAGTTTTCAAGTTCAGAGGCATGTGATGTAACTTTACCCCTACTATACCTTGGAAAGGAGTCAAAGCATGCACCTGTGAAGCCCACACCTTTGAGGGACTGGCCTTCCTCCTGCAGCAAAAGCCTCTAGCCTAGATTAAGTGCCTAATACCTTCAAGCCAAGAATAGAGTAAACCTGTGCATCTATGAGGGAGCAAAAAATATCAAAGATCTCAAAAAAGTAGGTGCTGGACCCTAAAGAGTTTGGCATGGAGCCTAATCCCTCACACCACCCATCATAATGAGATTGAGTGCCACCACTCACCCAAGGAGAGCTACCTACAACTTGTAAGTCTTGATAGGGTCTATTGAGTCAAGGATGTCCTCCTTTTCTGTAAACTTGAAGCTTTCCAGCATAATTGAGGGCAAAACAACAGTTAAAACCACCCATAATCAATAAAGCATATTTACCTTGAAATATTAAAAACTACCCCTAGCAATCATTTCCATAATCAATTAACTTGCTGGCTTGAGCTTCTCTACTTGCATATTGCATCGCCTTGTAGGTCTTCACTTAATGTCTTCAATGAGGGGCATTGTTGCATCTTTCTAGTCAAAGTGCACACATATCAAAGGCACTTAACAATGCACAGATTTGCATAATAAGTAGCATGGCACCAATGTTCTCCACAGCCAGTCAAGTTCCACAAACACTAGTGGGGAATGTCCAGCGATAACACAACCAAGTACGGAAAAGCACGAACACAATGGCTGAACAAGCAGAAGAGCAGTACATAGTCCAAATGTGCATACTTGAGGTAGACTGTGATTCAATCTAAGGCCCAAATCAATTCAACACTACTCATCTTGTTTTCCAAGCATTTTTAGAACAACAATTGAACATGCAACCTTCGTATAACCCAGCAAGCAAGCATCGTTCCTCACCCTAGCCAACATTAACTTCAGCAAGTCTAGCGGTCTAGAGTGCACCTCTAGTCTTTAGCCCAACCCCCGCATTTGTATCTTCCTTTTCGTATATCTTTCTGCTCCCATCCAATCTCATCCGCCCACTACGTTGGGTAGTCTATGATGACCAGCATGTCTGCACCTTGCTTTTCTCCAGCAAAGCATCACAAGGCTGCTCTAAGACCATTGCACACCCTCATGTGGTGTTTAACATTTTCTACGGTAGTTTGATTTGATACCAAGGGCATCTACTTTGCCCTGGTATCTCTCAATCTACCCTCTACTTCCTTTTTGCATCATCCGTCCCTTGATACCAAGGGCATTTTAGCTACCTCTCAGTATCATCCCTCAATACCAGAGGCATTTTAGCTGTCCGTCGATATCATGCCCCGTTCTTCTTGGCTAGCACCCTTAACTACCATGAGATTGTCTTTGGACCTCTGCCACACTTTCAGGTGAGGTATTCCCATTGCTTCGTGCATTCCTGTTGATAGGCCTACGGACCTGTCACTACCCCTCTTGATTGACAGGCTTGCTAGCCTGTCATCTCCTTTCAAGCCTCATCTTCTAGTAGGTTGGTTTTACACTTGCCATGCTCCTCCTAGGGCAGATAGCCCTAACTATCTCATCATTGTCCATAATTGCCAGCCCCCTTTTATTCTCAGGCAGAAATCGCAAACTATTTGGGTGACACCATCATTGTCCAAACGACATCCGTCATTTGTCTTTGCTCGATTGGCAAACCCGATAGTTTTGTTTGATGCCCCTCTTGCTTCTAGGCTAGTATCCCAAACAACTTGAATGACATCCATCAATTGTCTCTATCTGGTCAACAAGCCTGTTAGACTTGCCACACCTCTCTTCTCCTCAGGTTGGCCCGCTAGTCTTGTCTAGTGCCCTCCTCTTTGTGCAAGTTTCACAGTCTATCACGCCCCACTCTAGGCTGAATAGCCCTTAACTTGTCACCCAACATTCCATCGCATCCCATTGCATATCACTACATGCCCCATAATTCTATTAACACAACATCGTATCCTATTACATCCCACTACATATCACTACATGACTCTACATAAGCATAACATATCATCGCGTTCCATTGCATCCCATTACATATCATTGCATGACATTTCATAAACATTACATTCTATCACACTACATTGCACCACATTGCATAAGTGTCATCTCAACACTGCATTGGCACCCCCATTTTGCATCAAAACATCATGCTTCAACCTTGTATAACTAGTTTCACACCACATACCATGTGCTTGAAATGCCTCTCATAGTATTAAGTGCCAGTGACATGTCCTCAGCACTGCCTGCTTGGTTTGGTATGCTCTGTAACATCTCGAACCCGGGTATGCTACCTAGATCATAGTATCACAAGTAATTACAAGATTACAACAAAAATCTAATAACTGTAACTAATTAAGGCTCGCCTCCAGGAACAATGTGCGGCTAGTGGCTCCTACTCGGGCACCGAGACTAGACTACACCAACACCTGCACCTGAAACCAAACAAAGCACATGTCAATGACATACAAGTCACCCAGCACGCACCCTACACAAAAAAACCACGACAAAACAATGACAAAACACAAGCCTAAACAATTACAAAATGTGGCTTTCGAAATTCATCTCAAAACATCATTTCTTTTCTTTTTTATTTATTTTTAAAACATTTGGAATCTCTATCCCAAAACCATGCCTTTCTCAAAACTCATATTTTTCTCAATTTATGCCTCTTTAAAACCTTACATGCATTCTGAGAAATCCACATTCTCAACCAGATCCAGCCTAAAACACAAGACCTCATAGGGCTCAAAACAAAACCCTCTCCATTGGCTAACAACTAGTTAAATCACAATCCTCATCCATTGCTAGAATTTTAAGACAAAACACAAGTCTAATCCTAGCTAAAACTACACATTTAGTTTCCACTTTTCTTATTGGTGTTACCTTAATCAGAGGTATCTAGGCACCCAAGCAGTAAGTGATGACACCATTTCCCCTACCTTCCTGCACTACCGTGGTAAAGTTCCCCATGTGGGAGGACACTGCCTCGGACCATAGGCCTTAATTTCTTTTCATATGCACAGGGATATGTATTTCCTGACGTCCCATCAGTGACCCAAACACCTAGGTTCACATACTTAGGCTTAGGCTACACCGTTTCAAGCTCGATAACCACGATCGTCCCTAACAATTGGTTCCATACCGACTTGTCAACACCAACCCCTCGTGGTCCTATACTAGCAACCACGGTTGTATCTAACAATTGGCTTCGTTGGAGTCTTATACTCCTACCACATTGCCAACAGCAACCCCTCGTGGCTTTAGAACACATTATCATTTTCTTTTCAAGACTCTTTGATTTTCTTTTAAAACCATTAAACATTCTCTTTTCTTTGTAGGGTGTCATTCCCATGCAAATACAACCCTCCATTTGGGTCCCAAGCTCAAAATCATATAAAATCATGCATTCATATTCATTATTAGGTCTCATGCCCAGAAACCACATTCAATTTTATTTATTTGAATTTCATATTCCTTCATGTCAACTTCATGGGGAAAGCTTCATTAATACATGCCCATTATTCATGCAAAACCATTTATTTCTAATTTTCATAATCATTATTTCATGCAAACTAAATCATATGGCCCAGGGGTCAGGTACGGCAAACTAAACCAATTCAGCATACCAAACTGGGTATCTACACCTAGAACGGTCGACTAAATTTTGGGTTTGGTCGTCCAAAAATCCATGTTTTGGTCGACCGAAATACCTTCGGTCGACTAAAATCCCCTAAAACAAAAGATCGAACATCTTCGATCTACAAATTTTGGGTCTTTGGTTGAATACTGACAGCAAAACGTCATGTCGAATCCAATTTGGCATACCGAAATGCCCATTTCCAGAATTTACCCCCTAAATCCTACCATATTTTCGTCGAAATTGGGACATCCAGCGGACCCAACAAACATGCCACATAAATCATGAATAAAACCGGGGTGTAGACCTCCATTTCTACTTCAAAACCATTCAATCCATTCTCAAATCTATTAAACATGCTGTCCTAAATAAAATCATGAAGGCATGAAACTCATTTTACAATACTGTAGCATGCGTTCCATTTTCTACCAAAAACCCACAAAAATCATACAACCTAGCATGATCTCTACTCACTCAAGTCATTCCCAGCATTTCCATCATTCCTACTATTTTTCCATGATTTATCATGCATTTTACATTATTTTCATGCATTTAACCTATTTTCCCAAAACGAAGGAAAAGAAGGAAGGAAGGAGGGTCGCATACCAGGATTGACACTCCGGTGACCTCCACCCCGCACAGTGCTCCTTTGGCTAGCATCCGACAATCTCACACTTGGAGCTCCTCTTCTCCCGACAACACTAATTCTGCTCTTCCCTTAGCTCGACACGACTCCCCTCCACTTGCCTCCTCCCTTTGGCTCCCCTTCCGTTTTATCTCCTCCTCGTCCCCGCATCATGTCGACCTCCGTCCCCATCACCCTCGGGATAGAGGGGACGGGATAGCATGGGTTTTCTATGGTGGCATGGGTGAGGGGAGAAGAAAAAAGGAAGAAAAGATAGGGAAGAAGGAGGAGTCTAGCATGTACTGGGTGGGGACAGAGGAAAGAAAAGAAAAGGAAAAAGACCGGAGAAAAGGACAGGCATGCAGATCGAGGCTATTGTGCATCCTTTGACCAGATTCCACATTGGTCCCACAAGACAAACAGGTGCACAAGAAGCCAACAAATCCCCACAATCTACAAACAACAGATTATCCATTAATTAACCATTTATACAATATTACAGTTAATTACATGGTTTACAATTAAAAATAGATAATCAGGTCTAGGTGTCATAGTTCTACACTACATGCCCAACACCGCATGCATTATCGTTAATACCACCTCACCTGCATCATCGCCCCATTGAGATTGCATGCTTGGCATGCCTCTCGCAGCTTCAATGCCAATGACTCTTCTGTGACACTACCTACTCAATGCGGTATCCTCATCATTGTGTGCCTAATATCGCACAATCATCACCAATGCTGCACGCATTTCATCTACATCATTGCATAGCACTACATACTCAGCATTTGCATTAGCATCACGTTGAGTTGCACATATCCTCAGTGGAGCTCAGCACACACTAGCATTAGCATTCAACATTTACCATCTACATTATCACACATCATTCGCACACATCAACACATAGCACCTGCATTCGCATCCTAGCAAGCATCTGCATTAGTATGCATTATTAGCACCAACATCCCAACATTGCAATTGCATTGGCTTTTGCGTTATAGCACCATTTTAACATTTGCATTTCTACATCATTTTCACATCTACATTTGCATTCATGTAATCCGTCATGACTTTTGGTGCATCTACCGAATCAGTCACTCAACGCAACAGCAAACACCACCTTCCTGTGGGCTCCAAGCTAGGTATCTTGTCAACCCTAAGCATTGGTCTTGTTCCCTCTTGACCTTGCACAGGGAGGGTAATCTGTAGACACCCCACTTTGGCAGCCACCAGACTCCTTCGGTAGAGCTTCCACCAGCAGTGATGAGGAATTTCCCCACACCAAAAGAAAGCCCACTCCCCACTCCCAATTAGACTAAAACCCTACATCAACCCAAGCCTTCATCATACTACGAAATCAGAACCCTTGCATGTTCCAAATGTTCATGGAGCAACCCAAAATCCAGGAAATAAGCCCTATAGTAGGTTAGCCATGTGTAGCACTAGCAGATTGCCCTTGCAGACATCCCTCACAGCTAGCACCATGGTTGACTATCGTAGATACCCTAGGTCAATAGTTACATTATAGAGGATTGATTGGTCATTTAACACATGGAACACCAATTCTCTTTTTCCTATTGGTTTGCATAGATCTGGGTGTGTTCCATGACTTTTGTGGACCATCATACCCCTTTTCCTAATCCTAAACTTAATCCAATCCATTTGATTTAATCCAGACCATTTACCACTAATCTAGATTCAAATCAATGACCCTTGTTCATCCATGCATCTATAAAACAATTCCTACGACCTACGAGCTCCTGCTATTGGCTCCCTTAATCTCAACAACTCACCCACAATAGCACTGCTCAAGCACCTAGCCTCCTCTGTCGTTGACTAGCACGACCACCACCATTTCTGGCCAACCCAGAGCACAGCTAAAGCTCCATTGTAGCTAGCACCTATTGTATTGCAACCCAAGAAATTGCACCACCTCTACTACATCTTTTGCCAATTCCCACCATTCCTAGTCATCCCTAGCCTTCATCTCCAACGATCCCTGACTTTTTCGGCAAGATCTTAGAAGTATTTCTCCTCCCCCTGTGATCTCCGGCCACTCTCCTCCAGCTCATGCGTGCATCAGATTGCGCCTAGCCACTAGAGGAAGATCCACGGCTAGAGAGGGCTTCACTGGAGTTTAAAGGACTCACTGTCGATAGACACCAGCCCTCCTCATCTAGCGCTTTAAACCTAGAGAGAACCCCCCTTTTGAACTAGAGAGAGCCCAACAATCCTCACATTCAGAGACCTCCCTGAAGCCTTTGGCCACCCTGGAGAAGCCCATAGCCACCATCACCAAAGCTACAACCAAAGGAGCACCGCCATCCAGTCATGCCGAGAGGGACATTAGTCACCACCAAGGTACTCCTTTCCCCTCTCTTTCAATCCCAAATAGCTTCCTTGGCCTTTTATTTGCTTTCTGCTAGAGATCACTGCCCCTACGCGTTGTCTTCCTTCCCCCTAGTGGTCGGTTCACCACCACCAGCAAGGTCGTTTGCCTCCTAGATTAGGTGAGGCCCCATGGGCCTCTCTTCCCTCTTCCACCTCCTCCTCCCTAAGTGCTCATAGCTCAGGAAGAGTCTAGTTGGCCTCCTATGGCTGGAGCCTTTACCGTTGCCCCTGTAACCACCGACCGTCGCCATCAAAGCCTCCCCTGCACCCTTCGGAAGCTCCTGTCGCTCACGACCACCTCCAGAAGACCTGCCTCCCTGCCAAGGTCCTCCTCATCCTGCCATGCCTCCTCCGCAGCCACCAGAGCAGAGCCCTCGCCGCTACAACTTCCGCAGCTAGCACAGGGGATGGGCGGAACCCCCCCAACATCCTCAACCTTTGCTGATCCTTTGGAAGCCTTCTTGTGCCGCCTCGATGCTCCTCCAAACTCCACCTCTACCTTGCCATCACCGAAATGCTACAGCCGCCTCGTCATTGTCTTCCCTAGCACTGACAGGCCACATCATCAAAGCCAATGGTGGGGGGAGAGCCTCAGGCAGCCCCAGTCTTGTCCACCTCGTCGAAGAGCTTCGCCTTGCATCTCTCCAGCCTTTAGGACCATCGTCGAAGCTTCTTTGCCCCTGCAACGCCACTGGACAGTCACTGGAGCTCGCACTGGAGTGAGGACGCCAGTGATCCATCGGTGAACATCGAAGAAGATAGGATTTAGATTAGGTCCATTAGTTTAGGTTTTTCGCACTTAGGTCCTTAAATCTTTACTTTCAGGTCCTATTTTTTTGTGTTTAAGCCCCTATAGTTTTAAATAACTTTTATTTCTTTTATTGTTTTTGTAAAAATTGTATATGGTCCCCTACATGTTTTATTTTTTATGTTTATTGCATTAATATGTGTCTTCTCACATTTAAACCCCTGCAGTCATATTTTTCCTTGCACTTAAGTCCTAAAAATTTGCATCATACCCCTAAAGCCTTTTAAAATAAGTTTTCTCTGTTAGATTTGCATTCAAATCCCTAAAAGACTTCAAAATCACATTGATCGTCATTAAAACCTAATTTTCATCACATTTAAGTCCTGAAATTTTGCATGTAAGCCCCTAGATTCATAGCATACAATCATTGAGTATAAGAAATTTGTATCTAGGCCCTTGACTAATTTCAAATTCATTATTTATTGCTTTAATTGTTTTCACACTCATTTTTGACATTTTTCACTTCTTTTATTCATAATTTTGCACTTAAGTATAGTTTTCACTTAAAAATCCTATTTGCATTGTAAATTGATCTTTAATTTCACATTTTAGTCACATTTGCACTTTATGTGTGAATTTTGGGCATTAGACCCTTACTACTCAGGGAATTACCAAGGTACAATTTTCACACATCTCACACCACATTACCACATTTTTCATTTAATCCATCATCTACACACTAGGATAAAAGTCATTGAATATACTTTAATCAGGATTTCCCATTTTTCGTGAATTTTGCAATTTAGCCCCTGATCTTGCTCTTTAACAGGTTTACATTGTTTTCTCGTATTTAAGACCTTGTCCTTTTCATGTTTTCTCATAAATAATGTTTTCCCAACATTTTGCATAATTAGACCATGCATCATGCACATGTACACAGTTATCACACTTGGCCTTGTGAAATTACCCAATCACCCTCGTGCCATCAATTCATGCACATGCATGTTAGTTTTTGCACTAAGTCATGCATAATCTCTTCATAAATCATCCCTCAGCATTTTCTACACATTTAGGTATATTTTCATACATTTTACATAGTTTTTCCAATGCACTAGCACATCATTCCATCCTTTTTGAGTAAGCCTGTATTCTATGTATTTTTTCATGGATTTTTCTCCAACCCGTTTTCGGATTTCTTCGCTTGATATTTGATTTGATTCCCTTTATTTCATATTTTTGGATTTTTTTCGATTTTATTTGGATTTCATTGCCCGAGGGCATACATTAACTGACCTAACGACCCACATTGGCCCTAATTCTGATGATTCGTGTCAATCCCACTTTTAATCCTTTTGATATCAGTATGGTTTTCCAAAACATTATTTTCAAAAACATTGTCATTTTATGTGATTGTCTCCACACATCACCATTTGGTCGTTTTGCACTGACTTCTTTGTAATTTTTCTATTCAGATTTCCATGATGTTTTCTACGATTCTAATGATTTGGGTCAATAGGTTTTTTATTCTCTTGATGTCAGTATGTTTTTATGGGCCATTTTCTCCGAAAACATTGTCATTTTATGTGATTTCCTTTTTCATTTCATATTTCATTATTCTATCGCTTTGTGTGGTTTTTCTTCGGAGTTTTCGTGTGCATCTTGCACATCTATCTAGTCTTGACTTGGCATTCATATTAGCATGATTAGAGCACAATCTAGAGTTAGCAAGCATTCATTCAACCTCTAGCAAGCGAATCGGACTAGAAAGACCAAGTTTCTCAAACGTACGAGGGTGCCTAATACCTTTCCCGTGCATAATAGGAATCCTTACTCATCCTCTAGTTTGTGAACATCTGGCCTTTTCATTTGCATCACATGCATTCATCTTTCTATGATTTGTTTGAGGTTTTCCTCGTCTTTCTTTAAAAAGACTAGGTGGTGACTCCAATTTTTTCGTTTTATCCTATCATGCGCCTTCACCATCCTGGCATGGCTATGGCCTCCTCCCTCTAGTGCGTCTCCACGTCAGATTCCCAGGCAGGCATGGTCACAGTAATCATTTAATGTAACACCCATAAATTCATTTTGTAATTATTTACATTATAACGAATTTATTTTTGAACGGGTGTTACTGTTCCAAAACCCGTTTGTGTGATTTTGTGATTTTGGACTTGGGCCTCATGGGCCGGCTTCTATTTGTGTGTTCCTATGCATGGTTGACATTGTACTTGTGGGCCCGTGTGTGGGTCTGTGTGAGGCCCATGTCGTGGGTCGTTTGTTGTGGTTGGTGGTTGTGCTGTGTGGGTGTGAGTGCATGAATGGTAGTTATGCTTGCACGTAACTACTTCTTCCTGTGTGTATTTAGGTTGTGATCGGTGGCATTCCCCGCACCTCATCCTTCCTCCTTCTCCCCGCGCACTCCTTCCTCCTCCCTAAGCACTTCCGACTCCCTCACCCTCACTCTCACATCTCCATTTCCACCCTCCTCCTCTATTCCCGTCTCCCTTCCCTTTCTCCCTCACTCACTCCCTCTCCCCACCTCCTCCCTCCCTCTCTTTGCCTCTTCTCGATTCGACGTGCCCAAGGATTGATGGTGGCTTGTGGTGGCATGTGGAGCTCCAGTGGTGTGTCCTTGTGGTCAGGAAAGCCTCAATGAGGGTCGAAGTCACTGGTGGCACTTGTGGTTGGCTGGACAAGGATCGATAGTGTGTGGAGCTCATTTCAGGTACGCACCTCACCTCATGTTATAGAAAGCATGAAATTGGTAGAAAATGATAGGAATGCATGAAATATAGGTAAATTTACATTCCTAGAATTTATTGTGAATTTATGGTGATTTATGGGAGCATTTATGGCCATTTATGGTGTTGGTAGGTTTTGGGTTGTTTTTGACCCCTATGGCTTCTCGAATTTGTTTCTCCTTACATGATGGGTGGATTTTGGTTTTGTTTATGTGGATTGGAGTAGACTCGAGGGTCTACCATAGATGTTTTAGTTGGATTTTATGATGCTTGTTTTGGATGTCCGCCCTTAGGTCCCATTTTGGGCAATCTTGCGGGTAGTGCCGTAGGCCATTTTCAAGTTTCATAGAAAACAACATACCGAATTATTTTGATATGCCATTTCTCTATCAGATTAGGCCCTCTGGTTGAAATTCGGTTCACTGAACCTCCTCGATCTACTGTTTTGGCTATGAGTATTGACCGTTGTACTCCAGTTCGGTCAATCGGATTTATTCGATCTACCGAACCAGGGACTTTCGATCGACCGATTTGGTTTTTGGTCTGCTATTTTGGGTGTCGACACCTATTTCGGTCAATCGATTTTGGGTGGTTTGTTGATCCAGGAGATTTTGTTATACTGATTCCATTTCAGAATGCCGAATCATGGCCCAGTTGTTTTATAAAGTGTGTTTTTCATGGATTTCCCAGATTGGTTTGTTCTACCCATTTGAGATGGAAATGTAGACCGTCAGTGGTGGTCTCGTGAGATACCTGATGTGCCATTTTGTTGAGGTTTTGAAAGAGTTTCCAAAGATATAAAATGATTTTGAAAAGGGTGTTCAATGAAATGAGTTGGCCCATTTTGGAAATTGATTTTCCTAGTTTTCTATGTACAGGCCGAGACACTATGGGATCGTGTCGTCGAGACCAGGGAATGTGACAACATTCTCAGGAGGTCGGGCACATCTCCCTGGTTGAGGTCGAGGGTCGAGATACGTGAGACTAAGGGTCATCGGTTCTTGGAGGTATGAGACTCCCTAACTATTGAGATATCTTGTGGCATAACGGGGAGGTATGATACTCCTACTATCATTGTGAGCACTAAGACCAAATGTTGTCGGGTGTGGAGGAATGACAATCCCTCCTGAGCACCGTGTAGAGGACACCGAGAGGAGGCGTACCCTGTGGTGGCCAATGTGAGTGAGACTTGTGTCTTGTAATTGGTAGTGTCCTGAGAGACAAGACTGCCTTCCCAGGGAGAGGTTGGCTTTATAAGGGTTCTTTAGGTGGGAGAATCGCGAGACGACGCGACTCCTGCATAGGGTGGCACGTCGTGGTAGTGCAATACACCTTAGTGACTACTTGTGGCCAAAGTTGGTTGCCCATCACTGGACTTCCCGGCTCACTGTGTATGTTTTGGCCATTGAGGTCCTTATTTGTAGTTTTGGTCTAGTAGAGCATTGTTTGTTGTTTTGGCCAGTGTGGGTCGTACTTGTTGTAGTTTTCAGCCTCGTGGGCCTTGTTGGGCAATTTTGGTGGTTTTGGCGAAAATGATTTGTGAAACAAATTTAAAGGAAAATTAATATAGTTTTGTTTTCCACTATTTTCGTAGGTTGCGTGCTCGGTGACTTTTGTCACTCATGGTTGTTCTTTGTGATTTTTAGGTTGCAGGAGTAGACATGTAGTTGGGTTTTAGCATAGTACACATAGTTCAGAGTCTCGTAGCCGCATACATAGGTTCCTAGTAGTTGATATTTATGTTTAGGTTTTAATTTCCTGTAATTTAATTTGTTTTAAAATATTATGGAAATTTGGGATGTGACATCTAATCATTTATTTTCACACAATCATTCCTCTTTATCACATATTCATCTTCCAAGTATTTCCTAATTATTTATAGAAAGTTACCATCACTAAAATAATGTAATATAGTTACTGAAAATTTTGCATTCCGTGCCAGCAACTTGCACCAAATGCCTGTGTAGCATGTCCATACCAAAGCTTTTGGTGACCTTGTCGCTCGACACAGACGCGTTGGTAAGCCTCGCTTACCAATCGCTCTATAGTTTTTGTAGGAAAACTAGAAAAAAACTCAAGCAATGAGGAATCATCATAAAATCCTTATAAATCCACAAAAATTCACATGCTTATCATCAAATTACCAAAACATGCTACACTACTAAATCTAACACTTTTAAGCATGATTTCAAGGAGAAAAATAAAGGGGGAATGTGTATAGAGTTGGGTTTGCTAGTGTTTCTCCTCCACCAACGAGCTTTCCCTGGCTAAACCTCTACTAAAGTGAGTCTCTACCTCCGATGACATCCTCCTCTGGCAACGATCCTCTCTAGCGATGGCTCACCCCAGCGGTGGTTCTTTTCAATGGCTAAACTCCGACAACCGATCTCTGGTGAAACTGCCTCCCTCTTTCTCCCTTTTCTTTTCTTCACTCTCTTCTCTCTTTCTCTATCCCTCACTCTACTCGTTGGATGCCATGCAAGTGAGGAGGTCTCGGCCCTTTTATAGCACTCTCCCACCATTGACAACCTCCAAGTCTTCAAGCGACGTGGCACCAACACGGCAAACGAAGCAGCACGTTAGGTGACGACATTAGTGAGAAGATGGGTCAGCATGTTAGGCAACATTCACTGTATTTCTATTGTGGTTTACTATTTTAGGACTGTGCACTAGCAATCCGTGTCAGTAATATGCGATGAGAATTCGCGCCTATAGTATCTGCTGAGAAGGTCCGCTTCAACCCCGTGCCTACTGTATTCACTTATACCATCAACTTGACCTATTCTAAACAGAGCCAGAGAGACACCACGAACCAAACCAAAGAAATAAACACACATTCATCAAGGTCTCCAATAATATTAAGTCCTAGATTATCTAGACTATATAACAAATTCTTAATTACAATGCTATAGCATTTCTGGACTTCTGAATACAATCCTGTTGTCGACCCTAGATATGATAGTGATGCTCAATGGTTGTAGAGGGAGGTCGAGAGAGATGGATTTGCTTCCTAGGACCATGCTTCTCATTTGTACTTGCATATTATATTTCATTCATGCCTCCTCAATGTTTAGTTTCATGGTAGCATCATTCAACATCTTCATCGTGTGATGAAAAGGTTGCTATGTTGAATATGACTTGAACTATGATTGTAATTAGGATATGACTTGAATTATGATTGTAATTAGGATTGTTGAATATGACTTGAATTAATTGGTATCAGAGCTTGGTTGAAGGAGAGAGAAGCACCGGGACTCGTGGGGCTGTTGCTTTTTTCGTTTTGCTGTGCTGCTGCTTTTGGGATTCTCGAGAAGCATTCACGAGTTCCAGTTCGGAAGGAGGTGGAACGGCAGCCTGCCCTAGCCCTGCCGCAGTTTGTCAGCCACTTTTGCCCTATTTTCGTTCCACATACGTGGAACGGTTTGTAAGTCCT
>JAMKQA010008135.1:0-12692 GCA_024699735.1 Posidonia australis | reverse complement strand
TGTTTATTTAGGGTTTTTGGATTAATTAGGGTTTTGGATTTTTATTAATTAGGATTTTCAGTGGATTTTAACTTTAATTAGGGTTTTTACTTATTTATTTGGATTTTTAAGTGATTTAATTTGAATTAAGCTTGAATTAGGGTTTTTGTCTTATTTAATGGATTTTAAATTGATTTAGTTTCTTTTCACTTGATTAGGGTTTAGAATTTGATTAATTAGGGTTTTAATTGGATTTTAAGTGGGTTTGAGTGGGTTTTATTTGAATTTTTAGGTGGATGTTAATTGGATTAAGTGGGTTCTAGGGTTTTGGATTTTAAGTTTAATTGGGTCAGGTGGGCCTGATTGGACTTGTGTGGGCTGGGGTTTTGGTGGTTGCGACAAGAGCATCATCCGGAGGAGCCTACTGCCAAATGACCTCAAAATTGGGGTGTCTACACATTCTAACCTCCTTAAAGGAATTTTGTACTCAAATTTCTCAAGAAGAAGAACTAAGGGTGCCAAGTCTAGATGACTATCACATGACTGCAGACTACCAACATTGCGGTGTCGCTCAAAATTCGAGGATTAGCAGGTGAAAACCACATCCCACTAAGTTGTTTCACCCCATCGAGGCCCATAGCGAGACACCAAAACCATGGCTTTCCCCAAGCCAAACTTTACCACTCCATTATTGGAGGTCCTTCCCAAACACAAAATCCCCAACAACAAACAATAAACCACAAATAATAAAAGACAACAACCAACACACATCTGGGAAGCCTCAAGCTTAACCCAAATGCAGCAATATGGGGATAGAGCTATAGACTTCTCCCCTCTAAGCAACAACAATAGACGATACATACCAAACAATCACAAGCAACCAATGGCACGCATAAACACAACAAACAACAAGTAATAGATAACGAAGATCCTAAAAGGTCACCGAAATGGTAGGCAACTGTTGTGCCTTTCCCTCCAAGATAGCACCAAATAGCCCACCCACGGATGGTGGCAAAGTGTACACATCCTCTGGTTAGCTAACATGAGGTACCTAACCCCCTTAAAGGAATTCAGGATAACTCTCTTACTAATACCCTGTCTTCCAGCATTGTGTGCTACCCAGAAGACCATCACCACCATCCCCATAGATAATACGGTACTCAACCCGCACAAACTTAGTGGATGGCACCAAACTACACTCTACGGAGTTGAAGAACTTAAGTGAGGCACCCCACACAAGCAATCACAGCTTCACACTCCACCAAACAAGAAAAGAACAAGCTAAGTGCAGGTGTCTAAATTATGGAGCCATTGACCAGACATCCTTAGGCTAATACTCCTAAGTGACCTAGTGCTATGATACCATCTGTAATGATTTGTCCCAAGTCGTTACCCTAATTTCTAGCTTCAATGTTTTTCAGATTAACTATGAAACTAAATCTAGTAGTAAACAATATAAATAAAAATGCTAATCACTAAACAAATTTAACTACTTACTTACCTAGATTCTTTGATGTGTAGTCATCTGACTCCAGCTCCATGTGCACTAGCAAGCTTCTACTCCTACCCTACACCTGAAAAGATACCGAATAAACACACATGAGCGACCACTAAAAGGTCACCCAGCACACACTCCACTACAAAGCGCACTACTTTGGCATCTCTCCTGGATGATGCACACAACCATGAAGTAATACTCTTTTGCCCCACAAGCAACAAATCTCTTTACAATCATGTCTTTGAAAATCATTCTTTTCATTTCTTTTCAAAATCATACACATGCATTTCAAAAGCAATTTCTTTCTTTCTTTTCAAATTATAAGCATGTTTTTCAAAACTTTATGCATACTTGAAGTAGTCACCTTTGCCAAATCAAGTCCACAAACAAATCATATCTCAAAAACTGGCAAAACCCCATATTTTTGAAAGTACAATGCCACCAACAGTGCAAACAACTCAATGCCTCTCATGGGCTCAAACAACTCAACGCCACTCACAGGCACAAGCAAAACAATGCCTGTCACAGGCAAAACCACAAAGTCTCAACAAGCATTGGCCACAAGCAGCTATCGGAGATAGAGTCCCAGAACTCACTGCACAGTCACTAACAGCCGTAGCTTGCCCATCCCAACTCTTGGCCTCTTTAGTGTGTCGTACTGCTCAACTCCAAGCAACCAACACCTAGCTACAAGCAGTCCACCGAAGCACAATCAATGGTGTCTGCACTGCCGTGGTGAACCTCCTTGTGTGGGGGTACTACTGCTCTAGCCAACAAGCCTCACTATACTATGACCACATAGGTCTCAACATGCATGGGGATACGCCTTCATGACGCCCCTGTGTGCTCGGACACCTGAGGACTCACACCCTAGGCATTGTCAGCACCTAACAGCCTTGGTACGTGTACTAACTAAGGTATCATGTCTGGCTACGTAGAGGTCTCGTACCTTCTGGTACTAGTACAGTCAGTACCTTGCATCTTCGACACCCGAAACAAGCAGAGTGTCATACCTCCAAGTCCAGTTAGCACCTCGACCCGTGGACCTCAGCCTTGACCTCGTAGACAACAATCTAAGAGTATCATACCTCTAGGATCCAACAAACACTTACCTCACCCTAGGCAACGTACTCGACCACCAAAGGATGTCATCACACCTTCTAGTCCTAGCAACACATTCCGTCGGTCTCTCAACCCTAGTAAATAGAAAACTCTAAAAAATCTTTCAAAACCTTTTGCAAACTATGCAAGTATTTTTCCAAATTCTCTTGGAAATCATTTACAACCATTTCAGGAACCATCTCAAAACACCATAGAAACATCATAGACAAACCACCAACTTGAGACTACGCTTTTAAATCTTTTGGAAAACCATTTTCCAAATCACACAATAGTTCCCTTGACAAATCATTCAAACCTTAGCAAGCAACGACATTTCTTTTGTTCCAAAATCCTTTTCAAATCTAATTTGAAATCATTTAAATATCTTTCTAGAAATACCACATAATGTCGTGCCCAAACCTGTACAAAAACTAGAAATCAAAAGTCACAACTCAAAAATAAAGCCTTGACAACTCTCTTGTCAGGTCGAGACAGTCACACCAAAACCAAGATAATAGTCTCGAAGTCCCACCTAACTTACAAGATTGGACACCAACACAAACCTCAACCAAAACATTATGTTCTAGTGCGAAGGTGTAAGATGCCTGTTGGCTCGTGTCTCTCGGGAGTACAGCTAGATCAGTGCCCAACACCACAAGACAGTGCCAATAAATGACTCTTTCAGTACACCACACACAAAAACAATCCACTCTAGACCTAGGAACAACATCATGATCCATATTGTCTATTCTAAACCATTAGGGGAGAGACTTATTATTTCTAAGTCATATCATCTTTTAGGTCCTCTATATCCTAAGTGGAATCTTGCTAATTTATTTTAAGTAATCCCTAAAACCATTCTAATGATTATCCTAATCATTATTGTGTCAAATTAATTACCCCTTCGAGATTAATACATAAATAAATAAATATATATATATATATATATATATATTAAAATACCCAAAAATAAGTTCAAGGCCTGATTTGGTAGACCAAAATCATTCGAACAACTGGACCAGAACTCTGGTCCCAAACTAGAGGAGCAGATCGGTATACCGAATCCATTTGGTATACTAGACTAGGAATTCATATTAAAACGCATTATCTAATTAGTTAACCTCATTTACATTGTATGTTATTAGCTAACAGACCCCCTTTATCAATTAAAGTACACAATTCAGCATATATGGCAGCCAGGGGTGTTGAACGTTGGAAACTCAGCGTTCAACGTTAAATGCTAGTATTCTAGCGTTTAACACACTAACCTCCCTTACTACACTAAAATCAATTAATCCTAGCATGCATTTATATCAACTTAGCCAGGGGATCAAATGCAGGGCTAGAGTGCACGCATCAACTACTGAATGATTCACAAACAAATCGAGAATCAATTAAACTACCATGGCAAGGGAAACATATGAGGATTCAGTGTAGTGGTGTAGAACGCCGAAAACTGGGAGTTCAACATTGAACACACCAGCCCATGCGTTGAACACACCGACAGCATATCCTGAGCTAAATCTAACCCAAACCAAACATGCAATCCTCCCACATGCCATGCAAACACTCACCATAGGCCAAGGGCATCATGCACACAAATATACACCCAAAAATCAAGTCACAAAATACTATAAAATTTATCCTAAAGGGGTGTGTACCTTGTTTGAGACCCAACTCATGCAAGGCGTTTCCCCCACGATCTAGAGCTTCTTCCCTTCTTTTGATTATCCTTCCTTTGCTCCTGAGGATCCCACCATAGTCCCTGGCCACTCACGCAAACCATAGAACCAACCCATTAATGCATGCATGGATGGAAAAGGAGGAGGAAGAAGAAGGAACCCAAACTGAAAACTCAACCTCACCTTACTTCCTTCGAGTTGCCACACCTTCCTTAGCCGAAGCTAGATGTCTGGGATGGTCAGAGGATACTAGAGCTCAGCCACGAATGACACAGCCTCGTCATATCGCTAGTAACCCATCTTGCCTTCAACTCTCTTCTTCCTTACTCTCTCTCTCTCCCTCTCTCTCTCTCTCTGAATCCTCCCCCTGAAATCCCTTAAAACTGTTGTCTCACCTTCAGGAGGAAGAAGAGCAGGCAAGAGAGAAGAAAACCTTAAGGTAAGCACCCCCATCACCTTAGACATAGGTAGCTAACTTTCCTGCATGAACTCAGGGCATTGTAAGCGTACCTGCATGTTGTTCAACGTTAGACGCATGAATCCAAGCGTTTAATGTCTAAAATCCAGAAAATTCCATGTATGTGTAGAACGTCACAAATCCTTCATTTAACATTAAACACCCCCATTCTCAGTGTTCAACATTGCAAAAAGCCAAAACACATTATTTCTGATGTAGAACACAAGAATTCAGTGTTTAACATTAAACGCCTCATGTCCAGCGTTCAACAACCTAAAATTCCAAATTAGATTTTTGGCCTAAATTGCTGCCTAAAACCTGGGTTGTTACATATCCCAATAAGAGTATGACAATAAGAGTGCCTTTTAGCTCTACTGTGCCAAGAAATAACAATAGTAGCAATATCCACATGTAACTACATATTAAAAATAGAAGCAAAGAAGTCCCAAAACATTTTGCCAAGCTCTCCATATAAAAGCAAGTTGTAACACCTTGAACTCGGATATGCTACCTAAATCATAGTATCACAAGCAATAACAATAATTACAGCATTATTTCAAAACTATAACTAACTAAAACTCACCTCCAGGAACAATGTGCGGCTAGTAGCTCCAACATGGGCACCAGAACTGGACTACACCACCTACATATGAAAACCAAACAAAGCACGCGTGAATGACATCCACGTCACCCAGTACATGCCCCACACAAGAACTACGGCAAAACAGCAAGGAAACACAAGCCTAGACTATTACAGAACGTGGTTTTCAAAAAAATCTATTCCAAAACATCATTTCTCTTTAAAACATTTGGAATCTCACCACAGGGGAGGTTTCCTATTGTTGGTCAACCACCTCCAACCCAAAGCTCTACACGCCCTCTCCCTGACCTTGCACCAATTCTAGGATGATGGTTGGAGTCACTGCACCACGAGCGCACTACAATCCATCTCACAACAACCCACAACAAGGCACCAACACAAAAAAATCTACACCAACTCAAGGAGGATGACAAACCCAAAGCCCTGTGAAGTGGAACTCACCTTCATGAGCGTTGCACATGGTGGAGCTCCCTTGGTGTCGATCAGAGTTCTTTCCTGAGCATGAGAAGCACTTGACTAGAAAAGCTTGACGTTCACCTCAAGCTCATCACTCTCTCGCTCTCTCTCTCACATTCGCACTAAAGGAAGGGAGGAAGAGAATCGCACTAAAGGAAGGGAGGAAGAGATGAAAGCTCCAAGGAAGAAGAGGAAGAAAGCTTCTGGAGAGTTCTCGCCAACTTACTGTGGTCGTGGGAGTGGAGGGAGACTTGTGGTGTGTTGTGGATGTTACGTCCTTAAATCGCACCGGTTGAAGGAAGGTGGGCATGTGCACATCTATATGTCAAGCGTGCATGTGCGTATCTACATGCCTCACTGCCCAACTGCTACTATCACACCTAACCAACAAAAACCACGAGGCAACCACCCTTTACTCCAACTACACACCCATGGTTACAAGCATAGTGCCACCACAAAGAGCATTAACACAAACCAATGAATTAATTGAATGAGGCCGCATGCCATAAAATCACACTAGGATTAAACATCACCAAATTTCACCAATAACACCTACCTATAGTTAAAATAAATAAATTGAACTATTACAAAGGCAATTAAATTACGGGTGTTACATCCTAACCCTCTTAAAGAGCATTTCACCCCTGAAATCATTTGTAGGTGAATAGGTAAGGGTCCTAAACTAGAGTGGCATCCTCGTCCTCCCACGTGGCCTCCTCTATTCCATGATACTACTATCATACAAGAACAAGCAGAATGACTTTGTTTCGCAACACCTGCTCCTTTCAGTCAATGATCTGGACATCCTCAACAAATGACAGATCTTCCTAAAGCACTTTAGCTGAACTGGGATTACCTAAGATGCATCAACCAAACACTTCCTCAGCATTGAGACATGAAATAAATCATGAACAGCTTACAATTTTGGTGGTAGAGCAAGCCGACAAGCCACTTCACTAACTCTTTGACTGATCAGGTATATGCCAATATAACAAGCACTCAACTTTCCTCGTTTCCCAAACCTCATCACACCCTTGGTTGGTGATAACTTTAGGAATACAAAGTCTCCCACCATGAATTCCAACGGCCTCTACCTCTAGTCAATATAACTCTTCTATCGACTCTGTACAGCTACAAGTCTCTTGTAGATCAAATCCATCTTATCTGCATACAACTGCACAATCTTAGGACCAAAAAGCTGACGTTCACCTACCTTGCTCCAATAAACTGGTGATTTGTAAGGTCTACCATATAAGGCTTCATATGATGCCATTCTAATGTTGGAGTGGTAATTGTTGTTGTAAGTGAACTCTATCAATGACAGATGGTCCTCTCAGCTCCCTTACAAATCCAAGGTACATGCTTTGAGCATATCCTCCAATGTCTAAATGGTCCTCTCTGTCTGTCCATTAGATTAAGGATAGAACATTGTGCTAAAGTTGAGCACTATGTCAAAAACCTCCTGTAGAGTCCTCTAAAACCTTGAAGTAAACCTTGTGTCTCTATTTGATACAATGAACATTGGAACACCATGCAACCGGACAATCTCCAACACATACAATTCTACCAACTGATGCATAAGGAGATTCACTCGGATTGCTAGAAAATGCATAAACTTTGTTAGCCAATCTACGATCACACACACAGTGTCGTTATTCCTCCTGGTTCTCAGCAAGCCAGTCACAAGGTCCATGGATAAGTTTTCCATTTCCACACAAGAATGTCCAACGATTGCAAGTTTCCTCTAGGTTTCTAATGCTCTGCCTTGACCAGTTGGTCAGTCATGTACTTTGCCACATGGTCAGCAACATCTCTCTTCATCCCAGGCCACTAGAAATTCCTCTTCAGGTCTTAGTACATCTTCGTACTCCCTAGGTGGATAGTGTACTTTGACCTATAGGCATCGTCTAGTCGCCTTAGCTTAGCCTCCTCATACTGGGGCACATACAGGCGTAGATTGTACCACCGTTCTTCATAAGTGCCGACAAAGAAATTAGACTCTTCACCAACCTCTAACGTCTCAAAAGTAGCCTACACAAAGGGATCCAATTGTTGACAAGCAATAATAAATTCAACTAGCTTTAAGTGAACCGATAGATTGGTCACCTAGGCACCAACCATTCCTTGAGCTCATCTCTTGGGTCTGCATCCCACCAAATCCTCAAGCATGGTCCACTTTTTGACCATCAGGCTTGCCATCACGTGAGTACATTGACTCAGAGCATCGGCGACTACATTGGCCTTCCAAGTGTGGTAGGACAAGCTAAAGACGTAGTCTTTCAAGTACTCCACCCACCTGTGCTACCTTATGTTGAGGTTCTTTTGAGTAAAGATATACTTTAAACTCTAATGATTAGTGAAGACCTCAAACTATCCCCCATAATGGTAGTGTCGCCATAGCTCCAACGTGAGCACCACGGTAGCTATCTCAAGATCATGGGTCGAGTAATTCCTCTCGTAATTCTTTAGCTAGTGAGAGGCATAAGCCACAACATTGCTATGCTGCTTCAGACACAATCCAACCCAACTCCACTAACATCACTGTACACAGTGAAGTGACCACTCCTAGAAGGTAGAGTCAGCATAAGAGTTGAAATTAAACGAGCCTTTAACTCATTAAAGCTCGCTTCACAGTCTTGATCCTAGTCAAACTATACTTCCTTCATGGTCAACCCTATCAATGGCAATGCTATAAAAGAGAAGTCCCTGATGAATCACTTGTAATAGCCTGCCAAACCCAAAAAACGCCTAATCTATGTCACCTTTTGGGCCTCTTCCAACTACTCATTGGGTCTACCTTAGCAGGATCTAGTCTGATGCCTTCTTTAAAAATAAGGTGGCCAAGAAACATGACTTTACTCAATCAAAATTCACACTTAGAGAACTTAGCATACAACTAATGCTTCCTCAAAGTATCTAATACTATCCTCAAATGCAAGGCATGAGTCTCCATAGCTAGAGAAAAGATCAACACATCATCTACAAAGACTACTACAAATTGGTCTAGAAATGGTCTAAATACCTTGTTCATCAAATCCATGAATGCAATAGGTGCATTGGTCAAGCCAAAAGTCATAACTATGAACTCATAATGTCCGTACTGCATTTGGAAAGCAGTCTTATGAATATCTGAGTCTTCGATCCTTAACTAATGATATCCCAACCTTAGATCAATCTTTGAGAATACAGAAGTAGACTACAACTGATTAAACAAGTCATCAATGCGGGTCAAAGGGTACTTGTTCTTCACCATGATTTCGTTCAATATTTGGTAATTTATACATAACCGAAGTGAACCATCCTTCTTGTGGACGAACAAGATAGATGCTCTCCACAGAGATACACTTGATCTGATAAAACCCTTGTCTAGAAACTCTTGCAACTGAGTCTTGAGCTCTCTCAACTCCACTGGTGTCATATGGTAAGGGGCCTTTGAGATAGAGCTAGACCCTGGTACCAAATCAATAGAGAACTTTACTTCTCTGTGAGGTAGTATGTTAGGCAAATTGTCAGGAAACACATCAATATACTCACATACCACTAATACATTGTGTATACCCAGCTCAGGAGTTGTAGAGGTAATAATACTAGCTAGGTATCCTACACAACCCTCAACCAATGACTTGTAATCCTTCATTGCAGAGATAATGAACTTAGGCTCACCTTGGCACACACCTTGCACAAAGAAGGAACCTTCACCACATACTCAAAATACACCCTTCTTCTAACACAGTTGATCAAAGTGGAATGCTGAGTCAGCCAATCTATACCAAGTATCACGTCATACTCTTGCATGTCCATGATAATGAGATTTACATTAAAATCTCTATCATTTAGTGCTATGCTGACAGATCAAAAATACCTCCATGCAAGATTGTGTTCTCTTAATGGCATCACCACGTTGATATGAAAGGCTAGTCTTGTTGGATTGTCTTTCTTCTTCACCACAAAGGACTTAGAGATATAGGAGAAGGAACTCTTTGAGTCAAACGAAACCTTAGTTATCTGACCTGTCACAAGAAAAGAACCTAATGGCACACACATAAGCAAGCAAAGTAGCATCCTCAAATTAAGCAATAGTCCAAGATATAAAGGAGAAAATACAGCCAAACATATGGAGGGTTATATGACATAGAAACTACTACTCCTTACCCTCCACAATATCTCCAAAAGGCCCAACGTTAGGAGTAGAAATGGTGAAGACGCATTCCCTAGTCCACTGCTACGATGCATTTCTTGCTCTCTTTGGAGAATCAAGACAGAACCCATGTATATGTGCCAGCTTCCCACAATTGTAACACATTGCCTAGGTTGGCGCTTGCTGCAAACGAGAGTAATTTGCAGCAAAGTGACTCACCTGACCACATTAGAAACAAGATCTTCTTCTTGGCCCATTGGAACCTACCTAACTAGAACTAGCATCACTCCTACGTGCAAAACTGTGCCTGCCACTGATTGCACCACCAAACTTCTTCTTCCTTCTCTTCTTAGAGCTACCAACACCACTGGAACTTGGCATACCAAAGAAGGAAAACCATGAAGCAAAAGATGTCTTACTCTTTCCCTTGGGAGGACCTTCCATGAATCTCTTGTATTCATCCTCATAATAGGAAGCCATATCAACCATCTCTACCATGGTTTGGCATCAATAGGCCATGACCTTCATCTTTAGTTTCGGCTAAAGGCCCTTAGAGTCGAAAGTTTGGGTGAATTGTTGTAGACAAGCGAAGGCAGCCTCATACTTGCTCATGATCATGCTGCCTTGTTACAAGTTCTGACACTCTTGGTCCAATCTTACCATCACATGCTAAGGGAAATACTTCTCATAGAAGACCACTTCAAAGTCCTTCCACTTGATGCTGACCGCCACTGAGTCTAGAAACTTCAGATGCTGCACTATCCTCCACCACTGATCTACATCACCTTCCAGCAGATAGGTGGCTCAACGCACCTAATGCTCTTCTGGATAATCCATGCTCTCTAGCATCTTCACAATCCTCTAAAACTATGCCACACTTTCCTAAGGCCCACCTTTGCCCTTGAGCATCAGTGTATGCAATCTGCTCAATTGATGTAACCATGGATCTCTTGTTGATCCATTGAAGCCTCCTTTATTGAAAGCATAAGAAATCTCGTACACCACGTTCCGTAATTCGATTCACATACCCTACCATCTGCCCTCCTCCTAAGAGTCAGATTCCTTGATAGGGGCCTTGCCCTTTCCTCTACCATGACGATGCATTCTGCAAAAGGAACATAGTACCTACACAACATTCAAGGAAAACAATCAAAACCATAGTAAAATCAAAGGTGCAAATGTTACCATGACATGCAGACCAAAGGAGTTACTAGATAGAACACCCTAGGCTAGTATACCTAGTGAACCTAGGCTCTCATATTAAATCTCTAACGATTCGAGTCGCTACACCCAAGACTATCAGCCTAAATAAAATTAAACATAATTAAATGCTTAATTAAATCATATCTAAAGGCTAATAAAAAATCTAATTATCCAAGAACTTGCAGTGGACGACTAGGTAACTATTGCTATATGCACTAGCAAGAAAAATCAGGACTCATCTGCACCTGCAACTAAAATAAGGAGGAACACACATGAGTAATCATTAAAGTCGCCTACACACACCCCAAAAACAAAATTGCGAAATGGAAACCATAATTCTTTTAAAACCATTATTTTCTACTAAAACACCACTACAGTTGAAACACAAAACCATGTGAGTATGCCAAAAATACCAAAATAGCATCTCCAAAAACTTGAGCCACTATGGCCGAAACCACAAAAACCTCACATGCCAAAATCACGACAACTACGTATCCACTCCGGCAAAACCTCGAGCCATACAAGTACAAAAACCACACTGAGTTATGTTGCTCAACGCCAAGTAACCAACTCTTGCCACAAGTAGCCACTGAAGTACACTACATTACCATGGATAAGCCATCCTGCGATGAGCAAGTTTGTCCTAGTGTCCCTATCTCCTCAGTAAGACCCTTGCAAAGCTAACCCTCCTCAGAAAAGTTGTCCTCTCTCAGGACGTAATAAAAAATGGGGCACATGCTCTACCTGTACTGGCCTAACTCCACAAGGTATATGTAACATCTGTGCTTGGCTTTTCCATTTAATATAAACCATGGAATTTTCTTGAATTAATTGAATGTGGTTTATTGTTGGAGAACCTTGGTTGTGGTTTCCTCCTGTGTTGGTGCTCCTGGTTCACCCTTGTGGGGTGGCTCCTTGGCTTATGGATCTGTTTGTGCTATTGGGACCCAAGTTCGGGGGTGAGACCCATTTGAGGTTGGACCTGGTCAAAGGAGCCCAACCCCCATGTGACTTGAGCCACCCGTTCTTCCCCGTGACCCGCATTCTCTTCTCCCCATCTCGTGAAACCTAGTGGGGAAGAAGGCTGCTCGTTCCGTCCCCTCCGTCCAGAGCTACGCCTAGCTGGTGGATGCTGGCGGGATTCCGGGATGGCAGGCGCGTCGGGGGTGTTAAGAGGAGGCACAGTGGCTGTAGGGAACGACAAGCCGTGGGAAGGACAGACTGGGGTGAGTTGCGTGCAAGAGGAACTTCGTGTCCAGAGGAGGTTGTGTGAGCTGAGGAGAGCTTGCATCAAGCCTCGCCAGAGCATGTCGAGCACGCGTGGAGCTCACCGGTGCCAGGTACACGTTCCTCATTTTGTTTCTTTCCTCGGTTGAGGCATGTTAGATTTAAAGGAAAATCATGGATAATGATGTAAAAAATCATGCTAAAATGAGGAAATGTTGGGAATGAGAAGAATAATGTGGTTATGTTGATTCACGGGTGTTTTGTAAGGTTTTCGTGGGTATTCTTGATGCATGCTGCAGTATTTGTGTTTGGGCTTGATGCCTTTGTGATTTTTGATAGAATAGCATGCT